>SDVV010023229.1:0-12793 GCA_016164225.1 Gammarus roeselii | reverse complement strand
TGCCGCGAGTGCGTTGCAATCCATCAGTAAGTGTTTCACGCTGATAGCCACTTGGTGGCAACAGGGGCAAGGTGGCGCGTTTGGTCCTATGTCGAAATCCATCAGGTGGTTGTGTGTTATCCACGTGTGTCCCGTGCACAAGCGGTTGATGAACACTTGGTCTTTTCTGTTGGTGAACTTTGTTACCCATTCTCCGACTGAGGGTTTGACTGAAAGCATTTTTTTGTCCATTCTGTTGCCACATTTTATCCCATCGGGATGTTATAAAGGAGTTGATTATAGGGAACCAGTCCCGGTAATGTATTGCGAAAAAAAATGTTCTTGGTGAGAAGATCCCAGTTTAGCAAGCGAGTCCGCAAGTTAGTTTCCTCTTACTCCCGCGTGCCCGGGGATCAAGCAGAATCCCACTGCCTGACCCGTCTCGGTCATCACAAATAGATCGTGCTGCATTTTACGTAGAACTGGATGTTCGTAGTGCAGTGTTTTAAGCTGGGTGAGGACACTCAGACTGTATGAGAATACGACGTATTTGGGGAAGCGATGTGTTTTTGCTATAGAAACGACTAGTTCGAGTGCGCAAAGCTCCGCAGAGAACACGGAGGCCGCTTGTGGGAGGTTGGCCTAGAGTGGGGTGTCCCCGCACACAGCGGCGGCTCCCACTCCGTCCGCGGTTTTGGAGCAGTCAGTGTAATGTGACGGTGCTCTAAATATTCTTACTCGAGTAGTCTTAGGAATTCCTGCCGGTACGCGTTGGTTGGAGTAGTTGCTTTAAGGTACATTTGCAGGTCTATGTTGACCGGTGGTGGGTTGATCCATCCATGTTGGTGCGTTAATTTGAAGGATTCGGTAGGAAAATGAAGGCTTAATAGCTTAACGCTTGATGTTGAGCGAGGTCAGCAGGTTGTCCACACGTTGGGAAAACGGTGGGCATATATTTTTTTTTCGCCGCAAAAAGGCCCTTATCGGATATGTTGGTGATGTGGCTGATTGCTGGGTTGTTGATTAGACTTCTAGTCTTAAAATAGTTTTGTAGTGTAAGTTTGTCTCGCCGGAGCGGAAGTTCGTTAGCGAGCACGTTAAGGGATTCGATTGGAGTGGGGCGGAACGCGCCGGTTGTGATACGCAAAGCATTGTTTGCGATGGTCGAGAGAGGGTCGAGAGTAGTTTTGGCTGCAAATCCGTAGACAACGGCTCCGTAGTCTATGCGCGATCGTATTATTGCTCTAAACAGCGTCATTCCGGTGTCCATGTCGGCACCGAACTTCAGGGATGTTACCGATTGGATAAGTCCCGTCGACCTTTTGCAGCGAGTCGCCAGGGCTGCAATGTGGGATCGCCACGTGAGTTTGGTGTCCCACATAAGACCCAGGAATTTGATCGTTTCTTCGTATGCTTAAGGTGTGTTGTGCAGCGTTAGGGCTGGTTTCAGGTGTAAACTGGGCACATGGGTAAAGTGCATGCTTTTAGTTTAAGAGGGCGAGAATCGGAATCCGTTTAGGGAAGCCCAGTTCCCGACTAAGTTTAGGCACTTCTGGAGTTATGTTGAATTGTCATGAGGCTGGGGTATCTGTAGCTTATTTGTAGGTCGTCCACGTATAGTGATGCGAGCAGTCTTCCGTCAAAGAATGTCGGCTAACTGATCGATTTTGAGGATAAAAAGAGTGACACTGAGGACGCTTCCTTGGGGGACGCCCATTTCTTGCGCCAACCTTGAAGGTGCGATTTTGTAGAAATCGGTGGATAAAAAGTTGTAGCCGACCTCTCAAACCTTTACGGTGGAGATCCTCCATGATCCTGTATTTCCACGTAGTGTCGTATGCTTTTCCACGTTGAAAAATATGGAAACCACATGTTCTCTTCGGACGAAGGCCTGACTAATGTCTGATTCTAATTGTACAAGGTGGTCCGTTGTGGAGTGGCGCTTACGGCCACCGCACTGGATGTTGTTAAGGCCTGCCTGCATTTCAAGGTAGTCGACTAGGCGTGAGTTTATCATTCTTTCTATAGTCTTACATAGGACGCTAGTTAGGGCAATATGACGATGGTTATGTGGGTCGCTGTGACATTTTTCCGGGTTCGGGTATCGGGATAATTACGGATTCCCGCCATTGGATGGGAAAAAATTAATTTGAATACAACGTATTCAACACATTTAGTAGGTGCTGGAGAGCGTTGTCAGGAAGGTGTTTGATCATGTTGATGTTCACTCGGTCCGGCCCGGGTGAGGTTTCGCGAGTGTGGTCAATTGCATATTGTAGTTCATGGATGGAGAAAGGTTTGTGGTAGAATTCTTCATTTGCGGAAGTGAAGTCGATATGCTCACTTTCTGGATCTTTTCCCGTTGGAAAGAAGCCGTATAATTTGTTGATTGTGATATTTGACTGAAATTCTGAGCTGGTTTGTCCGCGATGTCCGCGTATGAAGAATAGACAGTGTCTCCGTCCGACAGTATGGGGATAGGTCGCTCGGGGCGACCTTGGATACGTCTGATTTTTACCCACACGTGGGAAAGGGGGGTGTTCCGATTGATTGTGTTAACTAATTGGGTTCAGCTTTCTCGCTTCTTCTCCACGCTAAGTTTGCGGAACACGGCTGTTTCCCTTTTCCAGGCAACTCGGTTCCTGGGGGAACATGCGCGGCGGAAGGTCTCGCACATCCTGACACGCCGATCCCTTGCTTCTTGTACCTCCGAGCACCACTAAGGCTTTGGGAAAAAGGTTGAGGGTACATATTGGGGAATGCAAGCAGTAGCTGCACTTTGGAAGTTTTCGTATAGATGTATGATAAGATCGTGCTCTGAAATGCCTTCGGGAAGGCCCTCCACATCGGCCCATGCGACATGTGTCGAGTATTCCTCCCAGCTGGCTTTCCGGTAGTTGAATCGAAGTTCTTGTGTGTTAGGATTGTTTGGTCGGTTTGTAAGAAGCACTCGTGTGTTGAAGGCAGGACTCCCCGAACGAGTTGAGGAGCTAACCCGAGACTGATATCCTACAGTTAAGAACGGCTCGCTCGGAGATGTGTATCCTAATTAAGGACGGCTCTCTCCGAGACGTATATCCTAAACTTAAGGGCGGCTCTCGGAGACGTATATCCTACACTTAAGGGCGGCTCTCGCGGCGCCGTAGCTACTAGACCCCTCCCCTTCTTGAGGCCCAAAAGATGTAAAGAAATGCTCACGGAGGTCAAATTGGTCTTGTTTTTCAAGATAGAAAATTCAAGGAAAAATTGGAAATAGTTTTTCACCTTCTTGTTATTTTATTCACCAGCCAACACGAGTTGTTTGGGTACAAAGCGAAAGAATGCATAATGGTAGTCTAAAGGGACAAGTTTTACAACTGAAGCCCGCCGTTCTTGTAATGAACAATGAAAAATTCACCACACCACATCAGGAAACTCTGATAACGCACCAGTAAAATCACGTCTATCTTTTTTTTTGTCATTAACATAAGTATATTATTCCTCTGCTCCCACTTACAGTGTGAGGATATGCGCGAAGGAGTGTATTATTCTAACCGACAAATAGGTGATGGAAAATCCATCAGCTTCCTGCAAATAAAACAAGTTAGATTCTCCCCATTATTGCAATGTTATAGATTTAAAGTTCAAACAGAGCGCATTTAACTTAAGCTTCACTCTATTACAAGTATTCCCCCCCTATCTCTACAAAATACTTCGCCTGACCAAAACAGTTTACAGTAAAGAACCCATTAAAGGAAGAATTGTTAACATAAATAACCAATGCACATTTGCAGCAGTTACGAAGAATATTGCCTGAAACCGGCAAAAATTGTTGCTAAGCCGGCGTTCATTACGCATGATA
Source organism: Gammarus roeselii (assembly GCA_016164225.1). Lineage (NCBI taxonomy): Eukaryota > Metazoa > Arthropoda > Malacostraca > Amphipoda > Gammaridae > Gammarus > Gammarus roeselii. Next base: position 8,973 of record SDVV010023229.1, on the reverse strand, counting down.
AACTAGTGCCGAGACTTCATAACATTGCACTTGGGGTGACCATGATAATCGCCAGCTTGCGCGGGTGGGGCCCACGTCTCCCACCTTATGCTCATCGTAGCTGACAGCATGACTTATTTCAATATTTTGGTTGAATGAGATAACGGATGAATATGTAATTTTAGAATATATTAACGTTGACAATTAGGCCCTGAAGTAGTCGGTTATAATATTATACGCTCATTGGTGAGTTATGAATTGGATGCGTCTGTGTCAAGCATTACCTTCTTAACCCTGCTCGAGTAATTGGATAGGTGTCTGTGTCGAGCATTACCTTCTTAACCCTACTAGAGTGAGATTGACAAATTCAACACGTTATCCTGACATAATAATTCCTAATGACGTCAGACTCTGAGAGCACGTTTGTTGTAAATATAAAACTTCTCTGTAGTCTCGATTCAGCAAAAATTAGCATGGGACTGGGTTCATCAGTTTCTAGTGGGACGACGTATGAAAGCCTCAGCTTTTTTTGAAAGCTGGTGTATCTCGAACAAACTAACATGGTGTTTATAAAGCTTTCAACAATGAATGGTAAATAAAATCAACATATGACATTTAACAATTAGAATAATCTAATGGATTAAGATGAGGGTGAATTTCCATCTTTTGATGCATTGAATGAGGAAAACTAAATTTCAATTTATAAATGCGCTGAATTCTTATGAACGCAGATCTGAACCTTTAGAGTGTGCAGATCGCAACTAATTTCTGTCACGACTTAGCTTAGTAGGTTCTTCAGATATGCAGTTATCGTTGTCTCGCGTTCATGGACGAGATTCCACCTTCAGGCTGTATGGAGTAGGGCTGGTTCGTACGACGTGCTGTTGCAAGCTTCATCCGTCGAGTTCAGATCTACGCTCATGAGAATGGGTCCCATTTCGAAGTTGAACGTTAAGTATTCTCATTACCCAAGATTAAACTGTCACACGATGTCAATTCCATAGAACTTTTAATTGTATACAAAAACAATAATGAATCTTTATAATGAATAATCCTTTGACAGCAATTATACATACTTTGCTGCATAATATTATCCCAACCCAAGCAGGCTAATGAAAACAACTTTACTTACGTCCATTTGTGTTCCGCAACAAGAAGAGTAACTAACGATATTTTTAAAAATCATAGATTCACACACTCAATTTAGCATTAAGACGTGATGTAGAACTTGACAATAAGCCAGATAACGTGAGTTATCAACGCAGCAACCAACTTCGCACCGGGACACGTTTGACGACGCCACGACTGAGCTTCTGAGGGGCAGCACCGTAACCGAAGTCTGGAATTGTCTTAGCAAAGACTGCGGACAAGGCACTATTTTGCGTGTGGCTGTAAAATATTGGCCCTTGACAACATTTCTTTACAATTTCTGAGCAGCAATGTTAAAACATTTATGTGAAATAGTTCTATAATGTTGTTGAATGTAACCAGTAAAAATCACAGCAACGAACGAGTTCGCATATGGAGCTAGAGTCTAGTATCTTAGCATTCCTGAGGTTGAGACCTGCGTATTAATACGCGTCCTGAACGAAACTAGAACCCGACGTAAACCGAACGGTGTAGTTGTACACCTTGCTGGCAGTTCAGAAAATGAATCCGTATCATATTGATCTCCAGTAGCGGAGCTTGATTACTATTGCTAATGAACAGGTACAGTAGCGAAATAAAATTAGTTTATGGTTAGTCTATAACCGAAAATAATAAACTAGACTTTTCTCAAGTGGAATTTACCTTTATTTCAAAATTTCTTGCGGTAGTATATCTGAACAATCCTTCCTAATGGATAATATCAATTAAATTTTCAATGCGTTAAAATATCGAGCGTCACTTGATCTTTAATCATTAACTATTTTTTGTTCGCTACTGCTCAATGATGTTATGTAATTCATAACCCTGAACAAGTAGCAGGCAGTGACATCGCATGAGACACATTACTAGTAATAGTGGTAGTAGTAGTGAGAATACTAATACTAGCAAACTAATAAAACTTATATTGAAATATGTCAATATTGCAATGACAGGCTTCACAGCATTTTATACTAGTCGTTTAGTACTCGTCTTCATATATACATATACATCAATAAATTATTGAAGGGTGACAAAAGTATATTTTGAAAGTCAGACATTTTTCGTGGTGTTACCCCTTCAGTGCATATGCTGTCAGTAAATATTTATAAATAGATGAACACATTACTAAATAATTAAGGGCGTGAAAAATTGTACAATATTGTACCATCGAGTGCCTCAATAAAGATAATTGATATTATTATTGTTATTGTCACACTTTGATTCAAATATGTGAGTAACAGCAGCGGAAGCTAGTCCCCATACAAAATGTAGCAGTACTACACTCAACGAGTGTAGAGTACAATCCTCGCTTCGTTCAAGTTATAATAATAATAATAATAATATTATTAATTAAAAAAACTTTATTAACAACCAACATGGGCATAGTATTACAATTGAGAAATCTTATTTTAGGGTTACAGTGAGAACAAAGTTATAAAAATTACCACACACAACTAAGAATAAGTTACGGCATACAACTCTATCCTGCCTATGCGTATAGTAATTCTCTCCATCGCCTTAACAATGACAAGGCAGCGAGCGCATCACCAGAGCAGTTTGCAACGAGGATTTCATTTGGGGAGTTCATAACTCGAGTCATAAGGCTGTGTGCCGCTTTACGGAACAGTACCTTGATGTCATCTGATTGGTTTTCAGCAAAAACCCTGCTCGCTGACGTCGAGCGAGGGACCTGCATCAGCCGTCTAAATGTGTCATTATAACTCACTGTCAATTTCCTCACGCTATATTGAAAGCATTTTCTCCACAGTGCATTACAATAAATCGGGGGAACGATATGATTTGAAGAGCTTGATTTTAGCTTCCCATGGTGCAAACGAGAATTTTCGTATCAGCATGTTACCAACTGCATTTTGCCGCCTTGTTTGCTTTGCAACATCCTTGTCAACAGTGCAATCTGCTGTGATGATGTGCCCTAGATATTGAAATTCATACACATAATCCAATGCAACACCGCCTAGTTTTACCTCAGTCGATAGGTAGTAACTAGAACCTTTTGGTCTAACTAGCATACATACAGTTTTTGCCGTGTTATATACAATATCATGAGGTTCAGCAAAATTATTACAGATATAAAGAAGTTTTTGCAATGCTGAGAGAGTCGGTGCTAACAACACCATATCATCTGCATAACTAAGATTGTTAACACAACAATTGGCGACATGACACCCTTGGTTTTCTCTACTTAGACGGTAATTCAACTCATCAGTGTACACGTTTTACAACAGTGGTGATAGCTGACCTCCCTGCCTAATTCCGTTTTAACAGTGATAACTGTCCGATTTCGAACAACCCCATCGCATTAAGAACTCCTGTTCCCTGTACCAAAATACAAGCAAGTGCACAATATGAAGAGAGGCTTCTCTCTCAATTAACTTTCTGAACAAAGTCCAATGGTTTACTCAATCAAAAGCTTTCTTCGCGTCTAAAAAACACAGAAAAACAGGCAAATCTCTACATCTGTAATACTCAACAGTTTGTTTCAATGCGAATATTGCCATTTCAGTTCCATGGCCCTCTTTTAGTTCAAGCTGACTTTGCGGTAGACAGAAATGTTTGCAATCTTGCAAGAATAACCTGCTCAAGAATCTTGGAAATTGAGGTGGCAATAGCAATGGGGCGATAATTATTTATATCAGAACGGTCCTTTGTTTTATATTTCAGAAGAGGAATCACTGTTACATGCATTACCTCTCTTGGTAGCTCCTTGACATGAATGCAGCCCGAAAAGAAGAAAGCAAGCACTGCAGTCAGTCTGTGGGAAGCATTCATGAACACTTCTCTCGGTATGTCGTCATTTCCAACAGCTTTGTCATTTTTTGAGGCTTTTGACAATGCTCCTAGCCTCTGCCCCCGAAACCATTTCGTTAACAGCAGGAACATTATCGAGGGCGTTGTGCGTGTCAACAGAATAAGCAATGTGCTGGAAATGCTCCCCCCAGACCCCTGCAATGTTTGCTTCCCCAGTTACGCCCGCCACCGCGAGTTGAAGTGCTTCTTTTTTAGGATTAAATGACCGAATTTCTTTCCAGAAATATCTACGTTCACCTTCTCGCAATTTTGCAAGAAGAGCCTGCGCACGCAACTGTTGCTCGTTCTCTCTCGAAAACGTGAGATCTCTACGAAACCGTGACTTTGCTATCCTCATTGCTACCGCAAGTTGACCTACCAGAGGCCTTCCAGCAATATTCCAATCAAACAAGGCGTCCCGTACAGCATAATTCAGTTCTCGTGCTTGTTCATTCCAGCCTAGGACGTTATATTTGCTTGGTTTTCTACTGCCAAAAATACGCCGTCCGACAATTAATATACACTGCCTCGTACAGCCATGCAGATCATTCAATCTTACGCTATCAACACTTTCACTCACTCTGAGAAGCCTATCAGGAATATTTGTTGGAAGAACATCGAGCTCAGCATAGAATCTGTCCAGTAGTCCTTTATTATCAAAATTCCAATCAATTGTCTTAACCTCGCGAGAGTTAGGTTGTCTAGGAGTCTGCATTCCCTCCACACTCAAGGTTACCCCTAAAACACGGTGATCCGCGCATGCAACATTGTTCAAGGAGGGACATGAAATTGTTGCATCTAATAACAGCGAGGACAAAGCAATATGATCGAGCCATGAGGTGGAAAGAGAACCGTGATTCACATGCGTGTACGTGTCCGACGGCAGCAGCCTTGTGTCCTGAAATGCAACATTATGCTCAGCAAATAGCTTTTCAATCTCAATGAACCTATTTGTGTGTGGTGAGGCATTAAAATCTCCTAAAATACACTCCTGTTGCTCTTCCCTACTCTCCAATATACCCCCAAGAACACCCATGCATCTGAGATATTCCTCAGATTTTCACCGGAGTTGACAGGGAAGTAAACATTTAAGAACAGCACAGAGGTCTCGTTAAATGTAACGCTCAGACCCAGGATTCTATTGAGATCGCATTGCCTATTTTTTATAAGTGGGCTCAGATATTGTTGCCAAATGAATGTCAAACCCCCATGCATCCTCCCCACCCTGATCTTTCTCTTCTCCCAGAGAGGACGGTAAATTAAGCTGCCAGGGATGAAGCCACATCTCCTGCAAAGCTACTAACTGAGTGTTTTTGCAGAAGTCTGCGACACAGGCTTCACAATTTCCCGCCAAGCCAAAACAATTCGGAGAGGCAATTCGAACTTCTGTTCTGCTACCGTCATTGACCTCCATTATATAGCTGCTGCGCCCTCCACTAGATCCCTTACGCGCCTCCTACTCTTTACATGTATCTCCTTAATCCGTTCTCTAACATCTGCTTCACTTTGTTCATTTGTCAGGTCGTAGTCTTTTGGTAAGCGCACGTTGATCTTGAAAAGCTGTAGGCAGGTTTTCTCTTCCCAAATGTTCTCGTCAAAGAGCACGGACTCCAGTAGATTTGCGCCCCCATATATCTCAAAGGGTGACGTGTTCCCACTTGTGCTTAGACGTTTCTTGCACTTGAACGATGTTTCTTCGCCAAGATGCTGCTTCACACGTTCCTCCATTCTTCTTAGAGGGAACCTACTTCCAGGATACGGTAGTGACACGAAGAGTTTTGCAGTGCCATTAGCCGCGAAACTCTCCTGCAGAGTACGCCCATTGCCTATCTTCACGTTAGGGTTCTTCTTCGGCGATTTTTTCTTCCTAATTGCCGACTCATCCGTGAATCCCTCCTGATTGCTCGGCAACGTTTGTTCATCATTCTTAGTGCTTGAGTCGCAACATTGTGAAGATATTTTCTGTCGTACCATGTCACTGTATTGGGTTTTACGTGGGTTACCCGCCTTCAGCTGCTGTTGAAATAGTGATGTCGGTGGTGATGGTGGCGGTAGGGGGCTTAGTGGTGTCAATGATGGTGATTGTGATCGCGAAAGCGAGAAAGTAGGTAACGGTAACGGACGGGCGTTAATGGTGGTGAGTCCGGCTGAACAGCTGATCGCGGTATCATAGTGCGCCGCGCTGACTTATCTTGAGGCACGGCACATACGGCTTTGCTGCACGTACGACTACTCTGAGAGCCTTCAGTTGGCATCGATTCATGGATTCCTTCTAGAATTTATTACCCAACCTAAACTAACTTAGGGGTACGCGTTTCTAACCCGCGGGGCAAAAGTACGTGTTTCTAACCCGCGGGGCAAACGTACGAATTAGTATTCTAGAGTACGTAGTTCTAACCCGCGGGGCAAACGTACGTGTTGCTTATTGTATAGTGATTATGGAACTACCTCACCATAACCAACAGGGTTATCAAGAAATTTTCATATCTTACAGGTAATTTTATCTACATCATAACTACCATAGCTAAAATTCACTGATAATATCTTGGAGAGTCGAGAAGAACAGCAAATATTTGTTTTGGTAGACTTTAATGCCTCGCCACACAAGCCCAGTTTTGTTGAGATTGAAGAGCTTTTTTCTGAATACAATTTGGCATTCAGGACACTTGACTTCTCACGCCTGATACCTACACTCATGTAAATCATGGCTCTCTATTCACCTCCTGGATGAGCATATTTCTCTGTCTTCGATGTTGTTAGATGCAACCGTTTCATGTTACTCATTGCCTGATGTGGCCTGTACGGATCACTGTGTCATAGGGGTTTCTCTAAATGCTTAAAAAATGCAGACCCCTCTGCAAGTTGATCCTCACGAGGTTAAAGCGATTGACTGGATCTTTGACAACAAAGTAACAACAGATCGATTCTATGTAGAACTTGATACCCTTTTATCATACATTCCTGATAGGCTGCTCGGAATGAATGAAGTAGCCGACAATGAACGACTGAATTACCTGTATGAGACAGTGTATCCTAATTGCTGGTCGACGAGTTTTTGCAATGAGGAAACCGAGTAAATACAATGTCTTTGGGTGGAATAAACAGGCGCATGAATTGAATTAGGCTGTAAGGGTAGATTGTTGCAGGAAAGCCTCGAGGGGTCAACTTGCAGTGGCAATGAGAATAGCCAAATCCCGTTGTCGTAGGGAACTTACGTTTCTAAGAAAAAATCAACAACAATTAATAGCACAGGCTCTTTTCTCAAAGTTGCGTGAAAGTAAATGCAATGATTTTGGGAAAAAATCAGGCTCTTAACTCCATGAAAGAATCACTTCCACTCACTGTTGCAGGAGTGACGGGCATGGATAACATTGCAAGAGTTTGGGGAGAGCACATTCGCGATATAGCAAACTCTGTTGCCACGGATGAAAATAAAGAGAGTGTTCAAGGAGCCATTTGCAATATTCCGCTTGTAGACGAAACGATCAGTGCTGTCGAGGTCAGGGCCATTGTAAGAGGATTAAAAAATAACAAGGCTGTTGGCAATGATAATATTTCTGGAGATTGATTACGGCGTTAGCTCTTTTCCTCTTTGGCTGCATACGAGCCAAGCAGTTGCCCAACGATGTAATGTACGTAATTGTTATTCCGCTTCTAAAATGTAAAACGAAGCACCCGTCTGACATAAATAATTACCGCCCCATTGCTATTGCAACATCAATCTCCAAAGTTTTGGAGCAGATCATTCTGGCAAGATTGCAAGCGTATTTGGTCACAGCGGACAGTCAGTTTGGTTTCAAGGAGGGCCATTGTACGAAAATTACGATTTTGCTTAGAAACAAACAGTAGATTAATACAGAAGTAGGGACTCTCCTGTCTTTATGTGCTTCTTAGATGCAAAGAAAGCGTTTGATAGAGTAAATCACTGGGCTTTATTTCGGGAACTAATTGAGAGGGGAGTCTCTCCTCATATCGTAGAGATGCTTGTGTTCTGGTACAGAGAGCAGGAATTTCTTGTGCGGGGGGGGAGCTCAAAATCAGCTCCCTATTATTGTGTCAATGGAATTAAACAAGGAGGTCAATTGTCACCATTGTTATATAATGTTTACACTGATGATCTGAGTTTCCTATTAGGCAGGGAGAATGTAGGATGTCATGTTGACATTTGCTGTGTTAATAATCTTAGCTATGCCAATGATGTGGTGTTACTAGCTCCAACACTATCTGCACTGCAGATGCTTCTAGATATTTGTAGTAATTTTGCTCAGCCTTGTGATATTGTGTAAAACACTTCAAAAACTGTGTGTATGTTGGTCAGGCCAAAATGTCCTAAGCGTTACTTCTCGACTGATGTTAAGTTAGATGGTGTCATACTGGATTTTGTGGACGAATTTTAGCATCTCGGGCAAATTGTTTCACCAGATTGCACTGATGATGAGGATGTTGCTAAGCAGACCAGGCGACAAAATGACGTTGGAAACATGCTAATACGGAAGTTCTTCTTTGCGTCAAAGGAAGCAAAAACACAGCTTTTTTCAAATCATACTGTAACCCAATTTACTGCAATGTACTGTGGAGAGATTTCCGTTAACAATATGAGAAAGCTGCTAACTGAGAGCTGTAATGACACATTCCACTGTAGAGGTCCTTGATCGATCCTACATTATTTTTAATAACACTAAACGCATTATAGGTGCATCACAGGCCTATTACGATTAGGCAATCACATATTTTGATATTGTTGCATATCTCTGTAGGTAGTAAACAACATTTCGTTCAGCTAGCACAAACAGCTTACAATTATAGTTGCAGCGCAACAATATGATTCAGAGAAATATTCTGACAAAACTGGCAACAAGCGCAGCTCGCTTTGTTTACAGACTCTTCCATTGGCGGGACGCATAGATGTTGTGTGTTGTAGCGTGTCACTCATTTCCTGCATCAAAAGTCGTGGTACACAAGAAAGGCCCTAAATGTTCTAGCATTCACTTAGAACGAGGTTTAAAACCGTAGATAGGCATTCCTGACAACCAGAAGAAGGTAAGCACTTTCAAACTA
>SDVV010023228.1:0-12793 GCA_016164225.1 Gammarus roeselii | reverse complement strand
GTTTCCTCATCGATCATCTGATGTCCGCAGTAGGTCCTTCAGTGTGAGATGTGTTAGTGTGTGGAATGGCTTGCCTGCTGACATAGTGCAGTTGACAGATATTACTTGCTATAAGCAAGCCCTTGCTGATCTGATGTACGAGGAATTTTTAGATTTTGACTAGGCTGATGAAGTTTAATTTATTTGTAGGGATGTGTGTGTAAGCATGTATGTATTTTTTTATTTTTTTTCAGTCTATCTGCATATGTGTGTATATATGAATGTGTAGGTTTTATATTGTGACCAACAGAACTGCTGTATGATCAGTTGCCTGAAGCACAAGTTACCATTTTTTTCCGCTCCATTGTTTTGCCGGTCTTTGCAGTCTGGCGTGCTGTGGCATTTGTGCCTCCTGTCATGCTCTGCACTCTGGCCTTGCTGGGGTGTGGGGTGGTCTTGGGGCAACCAAGGTGAGAAACCAAGGTGAGAAAGGCATTGCATGTGCAAGGAGAAGGTGGAAATTAGTGATGAGTGGTCAAGTATTTTGATGTTGACAGCAGAGCAATTTGTGTGCCTGTTCCTTTCCATTATGAAGTGTGGATGGGAGTTAACATTAATGATAGATTGAGGTTCCAAGTGGTTAGAAGCTAATAGGTGGAGTTGCCAGTTGAGTCAGTTGCTTGGTGTCTTTGCAAGGTCCTGGTCTTGCAATCTGCCTCAACCCGTCAGGGAGATTTGGCCTGCATTTTGTTTTTGTCACATTCAAAAGCTGTAGCTATGTTAAAAGGAGATTGCCATGGCAGCAAAGTCTTTCAAGATACTTATATATTGCAAGAAGAAAGCAGTCATGAATTAGTTCATGCTAGCTATAAGCAGTTCATACTAGCTAAAAGCAATCATGAATTAGTTCACGCTAGCTATAAGCAATCATGAATTAGATCATGCTAGCTATAAGCAGTTCATGCTAGCTTTAAGCAATCATGAATTAGTTCATGCTAGCTATAAGCAGTTCATGCTAGCTTTAAGCAATCATGAATTAGTTCATGCTAGCTATAAGCACACAGTTACACAAAAATGATCCATCAGTGATAAAGCTTAGTTCATCCAAAGATGACATAAGATGGTATTTTTTACAATTATATAAAAGTCATGATGGGAAACCACTGATGATACATTAAGCAGCAAGGATCAAGAGCAAAAACATTTATATACAAGCAAAGCATGTAACAGCACAAAAAATATTCCCTGCAGAACTATTTGCCAAATTCAACAATAACACAACAGGAGCAGGCACTTGTAATAGAAAACTTACCCTTGAACACGCCCACAAAGGTGCGACTGTCCTGCATGGTGATTTTCATGCGGTACCCGATGTGGTACATCATCTTGTTGTTCTTGGAGAAAGTCTGAAAAGAAAAAAAAAATTAGGCACAAGATCATGACAGAAGCTGGATATTCTCAAATGTTATTTGAATGCAGTAGATATGTCCTCACAGTGCCAACACAAAGAGCACCAGCCTCATGAAATGTAGTCCAGGGAAGCAGATGGGTAAAAAATTCTGGAATTCCAACTACAGCAGCCATAGCCTTAACTTGACCAACACTTAGCAAGCATCAGTCCAATTAGAAAAATTAATTAACTGATTAAATACTCTCAACAGCATTACTTCTTGAAGTATACCCAGACGGTAATGGTGCATCAGTGCCATGAGTATCAAGGTACCCTCTGAACAAGTATACAGTGGACTTTTAATAGTTGATAAGATGGGGATAAGTAGCTACAGGATATCCACCAAGTTTTTAGATCAAAATGGAAAAATGAAGGAAATGCACGTCTGAACAAGTTCAAATTTCCGGCTAATTTTCAGTCTGGTTGTCATCAGTATATAGGGTTCCAACAGTTGAGATTGTGCATGAACATTGTTGGGAAAATGAGTTGAATAAATTATAATAGCTAATAGCTAGCAAATACTTTTGTCACCGATGTATTTCGATATCTGTTGATACCAAAATAGTCACTAATACATATACTCAATATTTCCAGATACCAATACCTCAAAATAGTCACAAGTACCAATACTTGGGATGTTATTTCAGAGGTTTAAATTATTAATATTTTGATGAATAAAATTAGATAGCATAATAGACTGAGGAAAGTGATAATCATACCTGGATTCAATATTTTTAGAAGTTGCTTAGTGAATGAAATTATATTTTAAACAATCCGAGGGAATATTTCATTCAGTGGCTAAATTTCTTACACACACACACACACATATATATATACAGATATATACACATATACATATATATATATATATATATATATATATACACATATACATATATATATACACATATACATATATATATGTATATATATAGATACATATATATATATATATATACATAAATATATATACATATATATATACACATATATACATACATATATATACATACATATACATATATATATACATTTACATATACAAATATATACATTTATATATATAAATACATACAAGGGCAACAAATCTTCCATCAGAGTAGGGAGCAAGATGAGCATTGATACCACTGAAAGTATGACAGGGACAACAAGGTTGTTTCCTCTTCCTGGCTATTCAATTTCTATATGGATAGACTGGTCAAGAAAGTGAATAAGCATTGAGGCAAGGCTTAGTTGGCGTTGTTCGGAGCAAATGGGCAATATTGTCAATAGAGTCCAGTGGCAGTTTGCAGATGATAAAACCACTAAGGCAGATTTGAAAAAGTCATGAAAGCAGTCAGTTTGGTTCAGTGTTTGAAAGGATGATGAGTGTTTGATAAGTGAAAAAAAAAACTAATAGAATCAGTGTCTAAATGAAGTTATTGAAAGTTTTGCACTCCAATTACATGAGGAATGGAGCAAAATCTCCAGTAAAGGAAAGGTGTAAAGAGTTTAGATCACTGCAGGTGATGAGCTGCAGGCAATGTGAGTGCTCTAAAAGGATTTGGTTCCTTAAACTGATTTCTACGGGGACAACATGTGGAAAGTGAAGGAGACTGTGGTATGTTCAAGATGAAATGATTGGGAGGCATGATCAAAACTTCAAATTTGAATGATTGGAGGAAGATCAAGGACAAGGTAGATTCACAAGTTCCAAGATGGATTGGACACAAAAGGATAGATGAAGGAAGATTGGTGCACAGGGTAGAGATGGTGGATGTGAGTGGGTTAAGGCCCAGGGTATGACTGGTGTGGATGGATGAAGAGCATGTTGCAGGTTATAAGAAGAGGGAATTGGTAGATGGTTAGCAAGAGAGAATACAACAGATAGGCTTCATGGGAGAATGATAGTGAATGGAGTGATACTGGTGCAGCCCTGGTACTTTTCTGTGCCCCACCCAGTGTGCGCTCTCTGACAGACGGGGCAAGCAAACATTAAATAATAAACATTGTCAGCACACAGAACATTACATTATTGTGCTACAATTTGATGCACATCTCCCTCCAATGCATAGTCAATCTCATCACTTTGCTGAGGCCAGGGCAACACTCAGCACCTGAATAGGTGCCCAGTGGCCCTTGAGCACCCTATTGTCAAGGTTCCATACGAGGTTCTCAACCGCAAGTTTAGGTCTGCTCAGGAGGCGCTGGAGCACCAAGTTCCTGCTGTTTCAGCATGCATATCGCAGGTGCAGGCCGCCCTTGCAGGCTCACCAATTCCCCCTCCTCAACACCTCACGGGCATCAAGTGTGGTGCGTAGGCTGTTGGATGTGCAGGTGTTGAGAGGAGAGGGTTAAGGAAAGATTGGGAGGGGAGCTTAGGTGGAAGGGGAACAAAAGAGTGGGAGGAGGAAGAGAGGTGGAAGTGAGCAAGCTAAATAAGAAAAGCGGAGCGGAGGAATGCCAGCGAACGATGAGGGAGGAATTTGACAACGTTAGAGGGCGGGACCTGCAAGATGTGGAGAAAGAGTATGAGACGATCAGAGATGCATTGTTGAGATGTGCAAGAAATGTGTGTGGTGTGCAACGTGTGGGCTGGTGCAGACGGACGAGGCTATGAGGGGTGGAATGAGGTCAAACTGGTGGTGACGCAGAAGAGAAAAGCATTCAAGGAGTGGTTGCAGGGAAAGTCAGTGGTGACCTATGACGACTAAGGAGAAGGAGAAAAGCGAGTGGTGAGGAAAGAAAAAGGACGCTGATGCCAGGTGGGGCTGACAGCTGTAGCAAAATTATGAGAACAGAAAGATGTTCTGGAAAATGGGAAAGAGAAAATGAGACCGGAAAGGAGGAGGCGGCAAAAGAAGAGAATGGCCAGTTGTTAACGGGAAGTGATGGCATACGGAAAAGGTGGGCTCAGTCTTTTAATGAATAGTTGAATGTTGAGGATGACAAGCTGACATTGCTGCTGTGGGTGGTGGTGTGCAGATGCCGGTTTTAGGAGAGAGACTTGCTGCCGACATTACTAGGAAAGAGGTGCAGGAGGCAGTGGAGGGGATGAAAACCCTGGTTTGGATGGCGTTGCAACTGAGTGCTGAAGAAGGGCAGAATAACAATTTTTGAATGGTTGGCAAGGCTATTGAAAATTTGTTTTGTGGCGTGCGTGGTACTGACTGAGTGGTCAGTACCACGGTAAGCTGAATGGGAGAGTGCTGATCAAAATGATTAGAGATTGTACAGATTGCGCAATTGGAGAGGAACGATGTGGCTTAAGGAGTGATAGAGGGTGTGCCTATCAGATTTTTGCAGCAAAACAGAAAATATGATAGAAAAATATAGTTTGTCTATGTTAAACCTAAATTAACACTTTGGCCAATATTTGTCACCATGTGTTATAAACATTGGGTCATTATAAAATTAGTTAGGCATTTTGAAATTAGCTGTGGTATTATTTTGGGTCATTCACTTCCAGATGTTATGTGTTAAGAATTGCATTCACTTACTTTTCTTTGAAGAAAAACAAAAGATATTTATCAACAAAATAGGTGCAGGGAATCACCCCCGATTGCTTTTTCACCTGGGGTGATTCCCCACTGTATATATATCTATATTTGTATATATATACAAACTATGACATATTTGGAGTATCACCACCAAATCTGGCCCTAATCTAATGGAAACTAGCCACAGCATCAAAATTTGTGGGTACAATTTTTTGCAGACCAAAATTATCAGGGACCTGGTAAACACACCCTCACTTTGGCAATTTTTCATAAATTCTGTGCACGCATCAAATTTCTACAAGTAGCTGATACTTACTAACAAAGACCTGTTCTTCCAAGTCTCTTAGTCAAATAGTGACATTTCCGACATTTTTGCGCCCAAAAGGGGGGTGCAGGGAGTCAACCGAGGGGAATCACTCAGGTCAATGCTAAGCGGAAAATGCGAGGAGTCACCCATGTCAACTCTACTACCAATATGCAAGACTAAAATTATAGTTCAAACCATGCCAGAAGGAAAGGGAAAATTATTACAATGCAATTTAGTCATTGCTGCATTCAAACTAACTGAGGCACTCCATCTTGATTAATATCATGCATAATATTGTGAATCCAAATTATTTCAAGTAATCGAGCCAGTTCTCCATAGTCTAGGGTACAGACTAGGGTAATTCAAAGATGCATGATTTCTGATGAAGGAGATTTACTGCTTTCAAAAACCTTCAACCATATGTGGAACAGCTTGGTTTGAGGGAAACTGCAGTGAACTTTCTGTCTTGTTTAACTGTGACAAAAAAGCAAGAAGGGCATTTTTGGTGATTGACCAATGCCTTTTGTTCACTCAAGTTGTCCAGACAGAATTCTGTCTCAAACAGTTATAAAGTAGAGGCAAGAATAGATTCCTTCATGGTGGTCAGATGATTTCTGCTCACTCAAAGTTTCCAGATATATATTCTTCAATAAATGTGATTATTTTGATTATGTACTGTCAGATCTTTGATAGCCATTGCCTAATGTAGTTGACTGTCCAAGCAGAATTTGATATTGGAATTGAACTGTGTTGGCTTCATCTAAATCTGGTATGAATAAAACAGTTCAACTTTGATAGATTGATCATTGTGGGGTCAATTGCTTTAACTGTACTGCTTGTCACTAATATATGCCGTGTGGTGCGTGCCAGTTAAATTAAGCTATGACACGAAAGAAGGTTGGTTTGCTGCATGTTTAGTTGGTCACTTATAAGCTGCAAAACCATCTAGTCCCTTTAGCCCAGTGCACAATTGAGCACGGAGTTGAGAACATTGCGCGCGTTTTCATCTCGGAATATCAAGAACCTGTCCAGCTGTGCACCTCAGAACCTGAGATTGGCATATCTAGACCTTTGCGTGCGCTCACAGAGTATGTTCATAGTTACATACGCTACTGTCAAAGATACTGGCAAATATATTTACAGCGGAGAGCTACAGCTGCGAGCGTCGCGTTACAGACTACAGAATTACATGTGTAAAGAGTTCGAGATGACCGCACACAGATGCAAACGTCTATCCCCAACCAGGCCTCATAAAAAACATAATGTAACATCTAGATGATTCTCTTTCTTATGGTAGTTATAAAATATATTCAACAATCATTGTCAGTTCATATTAAAAATTGCCATTATCAACAATGCGTAATTATGCACTTCCACTCCGCTGTCTGTTCCATGGATGTTGCAGCAAACTTGTTTACATGACATGTGTGACGTTTGTGTTCGTTTTCATCTCTTGTCAAAATGCAGTGATGTTAAATTGTCATTCAAACCATGCAGGGTGAAATTAAATATTGCAGTTTAGCTATTTTTGCATTCATTCCAAACGCTGATGCACTTCATCTTAACTAATATAGAGCATTGTATTGTGAATTGCCAATTGTTCATCTCCCCCCAAAATTTGCGATATTGGTTTTTGTTAGTTTCTCTCAGTAACAGCTAACAATCAGGACTGTTCGGTCAAAGAAATTAGTAGTTCTTCAATGATGGTGATGCGCAGTGGTTAGGAATCTTGGTGTCAGCTTGAATTAATATGTTATGAAGGAAAATGCATGCATAAAACTGTAGCACAACAAATGGTTTAAAAAAATTGTTTACGTGTGATGCAACGTCTCCGCGCGCAATATTTGGAAAGGTGTCTTTGCGTGCGCTTCTTCTGAAGATTTCATGTGCGCATCAATGTTTCTTATCAATGTTTGCGCGTGCTCCCTGCCAAATAGTGCAAACTGGCCTTTATCAAGTGTTTCACATCACCAACAATGTTTTACCAACAATCATCTTCTTGAAATGCATTCATCAAGTTTTGACCAAGAATCAGCTGTAATTTTATGTTAGATAGAATCATTCACAGATCAATAGATGTATTCAACAAGATGAGTATATTATCTAAGTATGAGCACATGCTATTTTCAACTGTAAATTATGACTCGTTAAAAACTCAATGATCTCATCTTGGTGCATTGTTCATAATATCTACTGTTTTGTATTTTATTTGCTGTCTGGGATAATGGAGTGCTTTAAGAAAACTAGGGTGCAAAAGAATCAGTTTCTAGAAACCTTGCACGGTTTTGCGCAGTATCTTGACTACAGCGGAAGTTAGAGGGTACGTGATGCTCCACAACTACGCATATACACTTTCCCCCTGCTCCACAACTCCGCAGAGTTATTGCGTCTTTACTAAACTCCACAGCGTTAGCTGTTAATCATATGCAACTCCCTGGTCAATCAATTTTTTATAACTCTGCAAGGATCACAATCCAGAGTAACTCTGATCTGCATTAGACATTTCTAGTCTGGGAGTATGGTACAAAATCAAAAGCATACTACAGTGTACACCCTGGTTTAGTTTGAAACGGCAGGGTAGTGGCTCAGTTAGGTTATGATGCGTGCAGCTAGATATATTTTCAGCTACGTTGCAAGCATATAGTTGGAACCATCCTACCTAACCAAACATAAATGCACACATTTCTAACCCGCAAGGCCAAAGTAGGTGTTTCTAACCTGCGGAGCAAACATACATATTATTCTATAGTAAGTAGTTCTAACACACGGGGTCAAATGTACATGTTACTGATTATATCTTGACAAGCCCATGGTATCCAACTACCCCACCATATCTGCCATGGATCCGCAATGTCAATGATCTTATATATTCCTGGTAAAAAGAATGATTATGTACTGGCAAACAAGCAGTTCAGTGAGGTAGAGTAAATTTTGAGTGAGAATATTTGCATTACCTCATTCTCATCATCAAAACATGTCATATACATATGCTTTTCTACTTCAGCTTTTTGCACATGGCTTATTAAGTACCAAATTTAAGCAAAAATTATCAGACGATCAAATTAACTTACAGATTCTTCAAATTGAAACTTGATAGTCTAGCCAAATCAAATTTGTAAGCTAACAATTCTTAGGTAGGACTATGCATCTCAACATCACAGAAATCCACCCATTATTCTTATGGGCCAGAAGAAATATCTTAATGAAATGACCTGGCTTTCCAAATACCAGGATTCTTGCGCAATTGCCAATATCCTTGAGATTCCTGAATCGTGGTGTAGTATATACAGCAAGGTCTCTGATATTACCATATCCAATACCACCAATATGAACAGGATTCCAATTTTTGGCAGTCATCTAACCCCATTTAGAGGCACAAAACTAGCCCAAGATGTCACTAGGATCTCACAATATCCTACCATACTTTACAGTCTGTAGACATTTCAAGTTGAATAATAAACTTTGAAAGTATTAGGAGAATATGAAAACTTGGAATATTTTTTAACATTACTTAGAGGACATGATTAGTGCGTCGGAGAGGCATGGGAACTCAAGTGTTCAATCACATCAGTCTTTGTTTAGGTTACAGTCTACAAATTGATGAGTGATGGTCGGATTTGAGCAACTAAGGCATTCAAATTGAACTGACCATCGTAGCCCATATTTGTAACGCGATTTGTGAACACCGAAGCTATTAACCACTGCTCGCCTATACTAATTGAGAAGGAGAGCACGAAACTCGAGTACAATCATTAGGAGGCTGCTAATAGCTACATAAACAAATTAAAGCAACACCCAATCTTAACTTACCATGATTATAATTATTTGGATCGACCTATTGCGATCAGAATCAAAAACTGTGAGCCACTTGAATCACAAACACAACATCTGACCACGTTCTTCACTATCGCGGACGGACAATACGTTCCGAATGTAAAGCGCATTTGCCGCGGTCAGATTTCTGAAAATCCTTTATCAAAATGGCATCGTACAAAACTTGTGACAACACTGAAATCACAATCCTGCGATATATATTTTTCCTCATTTTTCTCACAGATCAAAATGAAATAGGTTCATATATAGGTGTGGTTATAATATTCTGTACTAAACCAGTTCTGAATAGTGTGGTCATCTTGTCAGTGCATTGTGTGATGCCGTATCAATTATTTCTGAAGGATACGACATTTGCATGGTAAACTTGGCAGTTATGTAGGTGCACTTGTGTACCACGGGATAGTCAATACATAATTATTATTAAGAACGTTTGACCCACGGGATAAAATTACGTATCGCAGAATAATACGTACGTTAGCCCCGCGGGATAGAAACAATAACTTTGCCCCAAGGGTTAGATATATGCGTCTCCAAGTTAATTGAGGTGTGGTAAGAAGGTTCCAACAATACTCTTGCAGCGTAGTCAGCAAATATATCCAGCTGCACTCAGAATAACGCAACACGTAGGCACGGATCCAATACCCTAAGGTATCGAATAGCACCAGGGTGGACATCGCATAATTCATTTTCATTTAATTTCATACTTAATGATTGAAGTTAGTTGTTAAGTTGTTGCTGTTTAATTTCAACTGTATGTAGTTATAGGGCTCGACTACAAAAGTGTTTGTGCATATATAAGTGACAGTGGTTTTAATTTGATTTCAAATATAAAATGAATATAATAGAAGGTTCTCATGCACCCGGTTTGACTGAAAGTAGAAACTGTGTCGATGGGTGCACCGCGGGTGCAGTCAGATGTGGAAAAAATAGGTTGAGATTAGAATTTTGTCTGGGGTCGGTGCTCTCATTTAAAGTGTTTGCTCACCTTCAGAATGATATCAGAGACTTTGAACCAACATCTACTTGCGAATATAAATTTGCTTCGGAGTTTAGATACTGACAACAAAATTAACGTGGGACAAAGCATGCACGAGCTGCCCGTGGAAGTATGTGGGCCACGGATATTTATAAAAGCTTTTGTATTTCAAATGAGCCTATAGGGGCATTTGGGAAGGCACAGGAAGAGTGAAAAAATAGTTGACTGATCAAGTATTTAGCGCTATTTATCTATTTCGGTGCAGGTACGGGAAAAATAAACATAAATAGGAAATTAGTAAAGCATTATGCTATAACTCAGCTCAAACTCCTCTGCTGTTGAATGAATTATCAGTAGACCCCATGCGATAGTTATAAAGTAAGATTTTTTCAGTAAGCATACTCAAAAATAAGCATTACACGATAGGGTTGAGGCGGATGCACTCTATATGTAAAAGGGTCAGTTCCTTTCAGTGTCATAATTACAATCCTGTGCATTTGTTTTTTTGAATTTTATTTGAACCGGCGCACCCATTCCCACTAATTTCTCCATTCAGCCGAACCGAATGTATGAGAAACTTTCCACCATGTTAATTCTACCATCAGAATCCAATAAAACCATGTATTTAACTGATTTGGCACAGATGTCACAGACTCTTGAAAGAGAACTTTCTTAGCCTCCAAATCAATAAAACAAATTGTGTTGCACTTACTGTGCTAGGACTCTGTGAGATTAAACTATCTCTATACAAATAATACCTTAGGTAACAAGAAAGGTGTTTGTTTCTAA
Organism: Gammarus roeselii; assembly: GCA_016164225.1. NCBI lineage: Eukaryota > Metazoa > Arthropoda > Malacostraca > Amphipoda > Gammaridae > Gammarus > Gammarus roeselii. The sequence goes on along the minus strand of SDVV010023228.1, from coordinate 1,979 downwards.
ATACCACGATGACTGTTGTCACAAAACCTGAGCTCTCTTTCATTGTAATGTTTGGCATACGGACTACAAATTTTGAAACCAGTTACAGTTATCGTGACAGGTCACATATGGGCAGGATAAAAACATTTCAATGAGCTATTAAAGAGCTGGTAATTGAACAGGTTCATACATTTACGAGATAACAGGATTTGTGTGCATATGAAACAGGGAAAAAAATCCTGGAAATTAAATGATACTGATGAATAAACATTAGTATGTCTCCTAGCCCAGCGGGGAAAAATATTGTTTTAAACATCATTTTTTTCTCAACAGAATGATCAGTGCCATGTATCATTCGAAAGGGTTACAGACCCTATTTCTATGGAGCGGGCATCTGTCTGGACCGTTCGCCTCTTCGTCTGTCTGCCCGTCCGTCTGTCTACCAGTTCGTTGCACCGCTAGGAAACAAATCAGACATCCTCCACTAGTTATGATGTTATTATGAAATGCAATACAACATTTAGAAGTTCTTATAAAGTCCTACAATAGTATAGATTTTTTTCCTAATTGAGAACTAAACATTCATTTTAGATTGTGTCTTCTCCTACAGTTTTTGAGCTGTCATGTCGTACTATGCAACATTGGAAAGGTGGTCTTATATGGATGTTTTTCAAAGTTCAAAAATTGAAAATAGGAAAATGTATTTATGTCATGGAATATCTGACTGCTCCTACACTGCGTAAGAGGAGTAACGCGGCCTAGTGCACTGCGTAGGAATAATGATGCGGCCTAGTGCACTGCGTAGGAATAGTGATACGGCCTAGTGCATTGCGTAGGAATGTTGATACGGCCTAGTACACTGCGTAGGAGGAGACATGCTGCCTAGTACAGTGCGTAGAATGAGTGATACGGTCTAGTGCACTGCTCAAGTAGAGTCCTGCGGCCTAGTGCACTGCGTATGAGCAGTGATACGTCTTTGCAGGCTACACAAACAAGTGTATTTTTAGTAAACCGTGCGTCCTTGTGCACTTCTTATGATAAGTCATGCAGCCTACTTCGCTCCGTATGAGGAGTGCTACGGCCTAGTGCAGTGTTAAACGGCTACCCACAACTCAGTCAAGATAGTCGAACCCTGTCACCGACGAGCAACACCAATTCCTCCAAGTTCACCTCAGAGGGGTGACTGTGTTGACTCTATGGTCGGCCAGTACACGAGCTACGAAGAGTGTGTGTGTGTATGTTTGTGCATAGATGTGTTGTTTGTAGGACGGGGAACGGTCGTGCATTGACAGCCGAAGTGTTCTGCTGGTGTGTTATGTAGGTTTCAGTGGGTTTAACGCGGGTTTAATAGGTGGTGGCAGGGATGTGCCGGGTCCACAATTTTCTTAAAGAATTCTATGCCTCTTATGTCAAAATGAAGTCTGAGAGGGAGGACCTTGGTTACCTGAAACAGATGGAGAATGGTGCGGTCTGTGTACAGCCCGTTGCAATGTGCGAAGGGTGTTCAGTATTCTTTGTAGAGAATTATTGTCAGCGGGAGCAAGATCAGAGAACTAGGCGGTACTTGCGTAGGAAATAATGGGTCTAATGAATTGTTTTTATTGTGTTGTATTTGATTCATTGAAGTGACCGTAACTAGTTTTAGTATGTACTCGGAGCACGTTAATTCTAGGTTAGTTGGCAGTGCTGATGTTTGTGTAAGATTTGAACGTCATTCTAGGTTAGTTGGCAGTGCTGATGTTTGTGTAAGATTCGAACGTCATTCTAGGATAGTTGGCAGTGCTGATGTTTGTGTAAGATTTGAACGTCATTCTAGGTTAGTTGGCAGTGCTGATGTTTGTGTAAGATTTGAACGTCATTCTAGGATAGTTGGCAGTGCTGATGTTTGTGTAAGATTTGAACGTCATTCTAGGATAGTTGGCAGTGCTGATGTTTGTGTAAGATCTGAACGTCATTCTAGGATAGTTGGCAGTGCTGATGTTTGTTTAAGATTTGAACGT
>SDVV010023227.1:0-12793 GCA_016164225.1 Gammarus roeselii | reverse complement strand
TTGTTTTCGACGAGGCAACACGCATCATAAACATTATTAACCCTCGCTCTGATAATGAGCCGATTTTGTCTCTTGCCTCTGAAGAGCGTGATTTTCTTTAATATTTTTTTCACGTCATATCCGCCGTATATAATTTTTTTTCAAGGAATTCGAATTTTCTGTCGGCTAACATCTAGTATCGTCATGGAGACGCTGACGTAACGTAGAAGAAGAGCTGCCAAATTGAAAAATGCACTCACTCGGAAAATTTTGGCCCTTGCGTATGGAAGATATCAGATATCGGAAAGACTGATGAATTTATTCATAAATTTCACACAATAAAATATTCCTGAAGTGAGGGATTTTTTTAATAAACGTTCTCCTAAAGATGATGAAATTTCAATGCGTAAATCGGAAAAATAAGACATTATCCCATGAATAAAATCCAAAATATTCCGGCGAGCGTGATCGTAGGTATGACCTTTTTTATTGTAAAATACGCGATTTATCCATACTGAAATGATACGAAGTTAGCAAAAAAAAAGATAACGCCTACCTACACCGGCTATCCACACAGAGATGAAAGGTTCCATGCTGAAATAATTTTTTTTTTTTTCGATTATGATAGTAAATTTTGAAGATCTAGTCCCTGCAATTCTCAGCAACGCCGTCAAATCACAAATAACGATCCTAAATGGATCAAAGCCAAATAAGATCATGAAAAATGTAATGATTATCACCAACTTGAAAAGCGATGAGGTTGCTTGATACTCAATATTTGTGGTAAAAAAAACGATTTGCAGTGCGCAAAACGGTACTCTCCTTACAATACAACAATGATACATCCATATTCGAAGAAGAGATGCCTCTGCAATCATTCCAAAGTGACACCAACTGCTTTGTAAATCAAAATGGTCAACCCAGTCCCAAACTACTCAAGCTGGAAGCCAACTAATGACAGATCGTATAAAAATGATGGTGAAGTATGGGTCAATCGACATATTATTCATGATTGAAATATGGTTGGAGTCCAATATTAGCGATACTTTCGTCCAGAATGAAGGTTTCAATGTTTATAGAAGAGATTAATGAAGACAAACAGGTGGAACGAAGATTTATCTGCGAGTTGAATGCACCTCATCTCTATTATTCTCAACGACGGCAAAGAAGCTCATGACCTCTGGGTCAACATCTAGATACGAAAGAACAGATCGTTTGTGGTCGCATCACTTTACAGACTATCGAAATCAAGTGTACACTCATTTCAATATCGCAAAGAAAAACATTGAGAATTTATCAGCTTGGGAAAGAAACTGTACGTTTTGGGATAGTAGAATGGTGATAGTTCAAAATTAAAATCTAAAAGCCAGTATTAGACAGACTCGTTCCTCATCAGTTCATGAAAAGGGCAACAAAAATTTCTCCCGACTCTATTAACTTTACTAGATTTGCTCATCAGCAACAATCGTCTTGACTGTCTCTACAGACGGAGGAGCCCAAGTCCTTCTCTGACCTCCAATAAATAAATTGCACCATAAACAGCAAAAAGATGAGAAACTACCACACAAAATAACCGGTCGTACAAAAAAAAGGCTACAGCGATAATAAATTCAGAGCCCAACTAACGGCAAACGGCGATTTCCACAAATAACGACACAGAACATGTACTCAAGTACTCATACTATCTCCAAAACTGAAACAATACAGAACACATCGGTTGAAGGGATTACAGCAAATCTGTGAAATTAAGTTGCACTGAAGAAATGTCTCAAGCGCCGAGCAAAACGGAGCATCACTTTTCTGAAATTATTAGAAAATCAGAATAGATGAGTCAAACGATAAGTCATATGAGTTTAAACTCGATACCATCATGATGAACTAGATCAGTGCAAAAACAACCATAAAGGAACGTAGAATTTACGGAAAAGAATTGTACCCCAATAGAAAACGACCGATTTGCCGACTTACCAAAACCCTGTCAACAAGAAAGCGTTTACCTACGTTTTTGGCAGATGTTGGGAAACAGATTTTTAGAGAGGTTACCCTGGAAGCCGATCAATGATTACAAAGCGACGAAACATGAACAGAAAGCTTATTGTGAGAATAGTGACAAAGCAGCAAACGTCAGATGGAAACCGAAAAAAGTATCGCAATACAGAGTAAAGTGTGCTGCGTTTGCTTTGAAGAACACAAATTCTTCAAGAATAAATGGTATAGCCTTACAGTGTCTGAAAAACAGCTTAAAAATTACTCTGCTCCATACTAGCTCAGATATTAACACCAATATTGCCAATGCAACTTCCCGGAGATATAAAAGCACGCAATCATAACAGCAAACCACAAATTTGTGGACATGAAAGACCCATCCAACTTTAGACCGATCAGTCTTCTATCTATTCTATCATGCATAGACATACAGCCGTTTCTCTCAAATTAGGAGGGTGGCTAAGTTAGGCTGACACAGAGAGGGGAGACGCCCAATCTCCCCGTCACAAGACCGCCGAGTCCATGCCAATGCTTGAACTCGCGACATGCATCACCAGAGGCGGACACTGCAGTCGGACACGCTAACCACTCGACCAAAGTGGCTGTTCTATTATAAATTCCAGAAAAAAAAATTGTTAATTGATCACCTAGAATCTTACAAGCTGGTCAATAACAGTAAATATGAATGTCTGCGAAAACTGTCCACTGAAATAAAACTTATGACCACTGAAGACAAACTTAGGACTATAACACGAGCTTTGACAATAGGCGGATATCTCTGCTAGTAATGCTAAACTTTTCAACACCATTCGACAGTGTAAGTCAGGAAATCATAGAGGAAAAATCCCGTGGCATGGGCTTAGACCCTACTTGGTTCGATAGTTATCCGATAAATCGGCGTCAATCAGGTAAACCTGATGTCAAGTCCAACCACAATTGCCTTAAGGGTCCCTCAAGGTTCGATACTTGGCCCATTGCTGTTCCTTGTTTTAGAGATGTGAGGTGTGGACGGAATTAAAAATGAACATGTACGCCGTGGATGTTCAAATATTACTTTTTTGAAAACCGTCACTTCTGATTGTGCTGAAAGACGACCTTGAGACAGTCGTGAGTAATTTGAGATTTTGGTACGTTATAAATCTGCTCAAGCTGTTAACCATGATGAAGAGGAAGTTTGATCACTCCGACGATTACGCAAGGCGGGATATCCTTTTTTACTCTAATAAGTGTGCACCTCAAAAATATTACGACGTGAATCGCAACATAAGAGTTTGAAACCTCCTCAATGAAAGCTGAATCGATGGGTGACACACTCCGACATTTTTGCGCCCACAGGCTTGACATTAAGTTCATTCCGTAAAAAAAAACATTTGCCGCCAGACATACTCTGGCATGTCGTCAACTGAAGTCATTCTCCCTCTACCACAATATGAGCCTCACCAAGAAGGTGTCAGTTGGAAGTTTCTAGAACTGTGTCATTTTGGAATTTCTAGAACTTTTTTTTCAAATATTAACACACATGTTTTTTCAAACATTTACATCTAAAATTATATGCCATTGGCTTTACCTCTAGAAAACAAAAAAAAAATCGAAATTTCCGCTAGGCAGTTGTTCCTGTGAATATTTGATTATTATGGTATTTCAAGTAATCAAAGCCTCGTACAAAATTTGTTCACTTACTAAATTTATTATTATTGTCGACCTTTTGTCTGAAAAACGTTATTTAGGCAACATTTTCGCTCCGAAAATGCTTCATTGCATTTGTATTATTGTATGCCTTTGGTATTGGGTACAGGTTCTTTCATCGTAGTTTCTCACGTTCGGTGTTTAAATTGTGAAGTTCGTTTCTTCTGTTCACCCTCTAAGTTCTTATACATTTTGTGTTTATGTTGCATATTAATATTAAGGACACCTCTCTTCCAAACTATCATAGGTGCCGTTCTGATTACTGAGTTTGATTTTCCTTCACACTTTATGTGCATTTGACCCTGGCCTCATTTTTTTTATAGATTTTGCATTTGATAACACAATATATTTATTTTACCATCGGCGAATTTAATGTTTGACAGCCTCGTAAATCGTGTTACACAGTCACAAATTTCCACTTTCGCCGGCTCAATGCCAGTATTGAGCTGTGTATTTTGACTGCAGTCGCTTCAGGGCAGCCAAACATACTTATTTCTACATGGCATGGCTCAGTGAGAACAGTGCGTGTTCCTGTTCTATTCAGTGTTGTGGCGCATGTTACACGGTCAGAAGATGGGCAAAGCCGGTAAAATTTCAGAATCTAGCAGAGTGGATTTATTGATAAATCTAGTGCAAAATCTCAACGAATGTAGCAAGTCAATAGAGTCTTGTGTTGTCAATATGTAATTAGGTCGTTGGAAAGTTTTTGTTTGTTTGCTTACCTCCGGGAATACGTTTGAGTGCATCGAGAGCATGTTAGGAAAGCAAGTTTTTGCAAACTTCGAAACGTTTGTAGCTAGTGATATGAATGTTTACTGGTTTTTACGGAATTGTATTCACGTGACAATTTTTTTATCATATATGCCATCAAGCCCACCTACATTCCTCTGATATTCAATTACATATTTTGACAGAACCGACAGAAGAAAATAACTGTACGTTCTACAATCATTTCCCAGTTAATGGAAACTAAATGATATTACTTTTTCACATTTTTTTTCATTTAATTTATCTGCCATTGAAGATATCATTCAGCAAAATGAACATTTTTCATTCAAACACCGAATTTTATATTCTGCTCATGCTTTCCTTTATAATGAAACTTGTTGCTTCTAAACGATTTTAGAATCTTTAGCTGAACAAGATCCTTTGAAGTCAATTAATACCTCGTTTAGATGGTTTCTGTCCAGCCTTGTTTCACCATAATTTACTAATGTGTGGTTTCAATAAATGATTTGACTTGAATGTATGTCAATGAACTGTAGATAACACTTAGGCTGATCATGAATCCGTCCTCATATGTTTCGCTTTACTTATGAGTGTTGTAGCATATCAAAACTATTGTTGATGTGGCGGGGAAGACACCAAAAAATACCAAAAACTAGTGTTCAATAAGGCTCAATAGTTGTTAATATGTGCTCAACCAACGAGCTTCGATGCAAGGATTAGAGGATGACATTCCAAAGTATAAAATTTTATCTCCATCCCAGGGTTCGGGTCAAACTATCAAATTATTGTCCTCTAAGGATGCCGATATAGGCGATAGTGACATCGAGATAAGATGCTACTGAGCTGAACAAAATATTGTGGTAGATACTTTCTTCAATTTAAATTGATTTTTTTTTCTTAAACAATATCATCACCTAAATTGAGTTTCAAAAAATGTAATTTTTAATGAACGCAGTCATCATATTTGAACTCTTGGTAACTACAGTAATGTATTACATCTTTAATACCTCCATAACCCTTCCTGGGCCGAAGACAATGGCTGAAACTCTGCTGGTCACATGTCCGGATACAATGGGGAGGGTTAGGGGTGGGGATAGCAGCGTCAAGACACCCGCAAGAAAACAACCCACTAACAAAAAACACAAGGAAAGTCCTAAGACTTCGGAACGAGAAAGAATACAAGTTATTACTATTACTGGCTCATTCGAAGCTGTGTAAAGTCGAAAAGCAGTATAGATAAAAAATTATTCCACCCAACTACGTGTTTGGGTATACATATTGAAGAAAACATTCATAGACAGGGATCAACTTAGGAAGCGACATAGAAAGCTTTCAGTATCTATATAAGGAAGAAAAGGAAGAATGAAAGGAGGAAGCTATTAAAAATTTTCCTTTCGCAGTTAAAAGACTACAGGGTTGCTGAATCCCTCGCATGCTGTGCGAACCAATCAGACAGAATTGGTGATTCTCGTATCTTAGCGCGGAGCTCACAAAAGCTCACATCGGAGTTCCGTTGGAGATGGACACCTTTAATCTAGTTTAATCAATAATTTCATTTACCTGATAAAGAAGTTTTCAGGACTTAATCAAATTATATGATTGTGAATGGCAATTTTGCAAATGAATTATGCATGACAGCTTCACGAACACTAACAAATATGAGGTTTTCTTTTTATATTATTGACTAATTAAGCACCAAACGATATTGGAAACAGTCTGGGTTCAGTCAATGAGCTGAGCACTATTTCACTCCTACAGTAAATTAGTGACAGCATTAGTGACAGCATTAGTGACAACAGTAGTGACAGTATTAGTGACAGCATTAGTGACAGCATTAGTGACAGCATTAGTGACAGCATTAGTTATAGCATTAGTGACAGCATTAGTGACAGCATTAGTGACAGCATTAATGACAACATTAGTGACAACATTAGTGACAGCATTAATGACAGCATTAGTGACAACATTAGTGACAGCATTCGTGACAGCTTTAGTGACAGCATTAGTGACAGCATGTTAATAAATGTATCGTACTTCCAAATGCTTTATTTGGCCGACTCCCTGTTATTCAATCAGAGTCACAGCAATCCTCTCGCGCTCTGAATGTTTGACGAAGCCAACCAAAATTGAGGCAAGCTTCAAAGTTGTGTTTGCATTACAATCCATTAGCCATGCCGTCTCGGGTAAACAAGCATAGTACAGTGTTACTGAATGAAGGAGGCTCGGGTATACAGCAATGATACTCCTACATGTTACATACTCGCATCGGGAAATTCTTGATATTATTGATGCAATTATTTGAAGGAGCAATGTTTATTCGTTTACGATTGTTTTAGTGCAGTAACAAATCTTTTGAACAAATTTAAGTTTACTTATTGTCCGTCGTAGAAATGTTTCAAAGAATCGATACTGGCTACCAATTTGAAGCAACGAGCATTTTCCTAGAATTAGCTGACCGGTGGGTTGACGACAGCAAAAAATAAATATCTTTTGTCCATCGAAATGTATAGGGAAATATATTCACTTTCAAAAACAGTGTTCGCCATTAGGTTACGTTCAAAAGGTGATGCAATCGAATTTATTAATTGACGAATGAATTTGAGATGGTATGGCCTAACTTGCTGAGTCGTGAACAACAATAAATATCTGAATCACTGCGGGGACTCCAGTTAAAGTCTCTACAGGAATAACAGTGGTTTGACATGAGCATTTCTGAACTAAATCGACTTACGACGTTCTTGGGTTGAAGCTGCTGGCACTAATGCCATGCTCATGCCTGGCACGTTATTTTCATGCTAGCCAGTGTTATTTCTGAAAACATATAATGAAACAAATGCAGTGATTTCGCATAAGTCAACCCTTTTATGACTGTTGTGGATGTCCAAGTGTTCGAAATCATCAGACTTCTGATAGCATTGTGTTTTATGTGATGGGAGACGAGCCTTTATATGTGTTCAGCTAAATGTCGTCGTCTTCACACACATTCAATACAAGGTTTCAAACATAAACAGCAAGTGACATTTACCGATCAATCGACGGATTTACTTGCAAAATTAGTCGAAAACAATAATCATTGATCAGGATACGCTTCGATATCATAAATGTTCGAAATTTTCATCAACATTCACCCTCAAAATTTTTCTTTATATTGTGATACTACTGCCGCATAAAAGAGAATAATTATCATACGGGCTTTATTGATCTTGTTAACGTTATGCCTGCTTCCCGATAGTGTTCAGTCAGAAACGATTATCTGAAACATATTCATGAAACTTCGATCTTCTGCTTACTTATGAAGCTGCAACATGCCGAGGTCATTATTCCCATATAAATAATAAAAACGCACTAGTGAATCTATGTAACTAAGTAGCTATAAATACATGTTCCATTACGTCACACTGGCGTTTCATGTAATGATTACCACAGTGCGGCCAAATGTCAAACTATGCGTGTTCAGAAGATAATTCCAGGTATGGATATTGATATGCGATTCCAGGGCATCGAGTGTAGAATTAATCCATCAGATACAACTACAGGAATAATATAGGGAATTTTTGTCAGCTGCGTAATAGTTAAATGAGTCGGTAAGATCATACAATTGATTTGTACTCATGGTTTTTATTTTATGTGTTGAGACTATCATTACAATAAAAGTTCAGAGGAAGCTACGCTCGTATATAAAATTTGCTACATTCGGATACGAACGAAAGCAAGGATAAAATGACAAGCAAATGATCATATGCAGCAAAGGGTGAGGTATCGAACGTGGTCGGACGTGGTCTGGACTAATTCAAAATTATGCGATCTTTGGAGCTTGATATCGTAATCATTCCACCGAAGACTAAACTTCCTCATAGTGAAATCACGTACAATGATATCTTCACTAGAATAGGTTTAAGTATATTAGTGTGTGAACATTGACATTCACACTTCCGACAAAAAACAACTTTGAATATTACCGCTGGTTAAAAGGGTGCTTGGAGATAAGATGTTTGAAATAATTGTGGATTCAGAATTTGGTGATGCACTTTATTTAAAATTTTGAACATCCACGAATGGGGACGAGGATGCGGCGAAATTTGACATCCGCTGATGCTGATGCGAATGCTGTTGTTGATAATGACATTTGTTCGGATGCGTAAGCAGATGTGAGTGTTTCATTCAATCTCTGTTGAACAAGGTCATAAAGCAAATAACACAAAAAAAAATTACTAGATAATTACCGTCTTGTTGATTGGTATGAAAAGCAGCCATATATGTTCGTCTGTTATGTTTCAAAGTTAAACCGTGGGCAGTCGTCTTTCAAATGCTATTGGTGTCTTATCCTGGAGGTTACACTCACGATCTAGCCATTCCCATCAGAAATGATCTAGAAAATTCACGGTTTGATTTCTAATCTGTCCTTGAATTTTTAAAATAATACTATTGAGCAATTTTGACGGAAAATAAATGCTTGCTTTGTTACTTATGGCTTGCGTATACCCGTCTAACATCCGCCACTTTCATATGCGGATTCGGATATAAGCATGATGACAAATTGGGGATGCAGATGGGGATATGCGACCCTCCACTAATTCAAACGGAATGGATATGTCATGTATTTTCATGGTCAGTGACACTAGTATGCCCTTTGATTTGAGGAGAAGGTCCTGTGTAATCCCACCGCCCTCGGCACGCGAGTTATTGTTTATATCATTTTAAGGTAGCAGACATCTCATGCCATTTTCTTCTCGAGACTGGATTTGAAGTGTTGGAGTGCTCCCGCCCTTCCCTACAGAATTATGTTTTGTAGAATCGTCGTGATGGTGTTTCCTCAATCAAAAAGAACATAGCAAGCTACCATTGCCTGCTATGCTCTGAATAAAAGATTCAAACATGATTATTGACTTCCTCTACCAAATATAAATGATATCCTATCTATTACTTATACGCTCTATTACTAATGATGAAACTTGCCTTAGTAATAAAGGCGTTGCGGGCTGATACTTTTTGACCTGTAACGGGTCACGTGTGCGAAACTCTCCGTTTGGTCGGGTAGTCCGCTAGTTCTTATCCTGTCATTACTTAAATCGTTACCTTTCGTCCATCGCACAGCCCTTTTTCAAAGATGAACCTATCAGCTACCTAATAGCCAGCATGCAGTAACTTGCGCCGATACAAATAAAACGCACGCTATTGACCAACAGGCAACCCACTCAGTGATCACTTGTGGTGTTAATTGATATTAGGTCCTGATCGATGTCTAGTGGAATGCATGTCCAAGGCACATCCTCTGCCGTGTGGTCTGAACAAAAATGTAGCTTCTCAATGATAAGCCTTGTAAAGGCTTAACATGGAACCAACCGTTTGGTAATGAGTTACGAGACTTCTCGTTGTATTTCGCAACCTAGTAACTAAGTGACGGTAAACACAGTGTTTTGTTCAAGCTTGTAGTGTGGTGAGGCACACCAACATTGTGAGGCACACCAACATTGTGAGGCACACCAACATCGTGAGGCCCAATAACTTTGTGAGGCACACCAACATTGTGAGGCCCACTAGCATCGTGAGGTACACCAACATTGTGAGGCCCACTAACATCGCGAAGTACACCATCATTGTGAGGCACATCCACATTGTGAGGCACACCAACATTGTGAGGCACATCAACATTGTGAGGCACACCAACATTGTGAGGCACACCAACATTGTGAGGCACACCAACATTGTGAGGCACAACAACATTGTGAGGCACACTAACATTGTGAGGCACACCAACATCGTGAGGCACACCAACATTGTGAGGCACACCAATATTGTGAGGCACACAAACCTTGTAAGGCATACCAACATTGTGAGGCACACCAACATTGTGAGGAATACCAAGATTGTGAGGCACACCAACATTGTGAGAATGAAACGCTGGAAAATGCTTGTATTGTGACGAAGCTACGCAACATCTGCATTTTTCAGTTAGTGATATTAATATTGCCGGCATGCAAGCACGTTGCATCAGCAACATTGCTTGCTTCATGAAAGATTACGCCTGCAGATGAATATACCACGAAAAAAAATTATATATTTTTGTTATATCTTTTCAACGCGTAACCAATTTCTATAAGCGAATGAAATCGATGGAATGAAAACTGCGTTGGTGAAAATTCGTTTGGGATATTCATCACAATCAAGAAGCAAAATAAATTGATGTGAACAAAATATTATATCATGATGTTATCAAATTAAAAATGTTCTTTCTCCATACACTCGTTACTTATCATGTTATGTGGAAAGTGTTATTTTTTTATCATCATTGTTCGGAAAAAGATTTGTAATCCATTTTATGGCTATTTAGGGACATCGATTATATTGTTGTGGATACAAACGATAATTTTTTCCTATTGCATAAACTCAAAATTATCAAAAACTGTTATTCAGCAAGGCAATTCCTCCCCCAGAAACACATCACGATTTTTGTCATCTAATTCAAACTCACGAATCACTGCACCGTATCAGCAATATCAACCCTTTCAATTGGAGCACAATTAATGAAGTTTCCTGAACGCTATCTCAATTGTACAGTGGTTGTTCAGTCATACCTCCCAGCATTCAGAAATTATAATTGTCGAGCACGATGTTCTTTTCCCCGATCACCTCCTTCAAAGTTGCAAGGTCACGAGTTTCAACATTTGAGCTAAGTTTCAAGCAAATTAATATTTCCATAACAAGGATAATAATATGTCCCAGAAATATTTTTTGAATATTTATTCACATTTTACGTACATAATAAATTTACGTATTCTAGTACATTACGTATTGGCGGATAAAAAATATAAACTATTTAGATCCCAATATACTGTTTTGTAACCAAATATATCTCGTTCTGAATGGAATTATGCCCACAAATTATTCATTTTTTGTGAACGCACATTTCCTATTCATTATCTAACGCAGTTTGGGGTGTTTTTATGAACAAATAAAAATTTGTGTTGACTACATACAATATCTATTAGACTCTTCTATTCAGATCAAAACGTAACAGTGATTTTTTGTCAAAAAAAACGGTTGTTTCAAAAGCGTTAAGTTACTCAAGGAGACTCTCAGAACGACCACTACAAAGGGCAGTTTACTCAAACAGTTAGATAGGTTACTCATCAGGCTGGTATACAAAAACAGTTACAAAGGAATTTAAACTCTAAACAGGAAACAAATTTGGAACATGAAAAAACGTAACAAATCAGGGATACGACAGTTTATGAATTATGTATAATAAAATAATAATAATAACAATAATACTCTTAAGCACATATGACAGAGGAACGATCATCAATCATCTGAATGACGAGTTGAGACCGAAATAAAAAAAAAAGTAAAGGGAATTGCTTTTGCGAAATAATACAAAACTTAGAAATAGTTTATTTGAGCAATTTTCTCTATTCCTATTTTACATGGCGTAGAAAATCAACGGATTCCGTTCAATAACTAAGTAATAGGTTTTTTGTCCATGTGAATTCATGTTTCATTTAATGATCTTCCCCTGTGACTGTTCTTTTTTTTAAAGAAATTAAAACCAGATGTACATGCATGTATGTTACATGTAGGGGCAAGTTTTCTTACCAGTGTTTGGTTTATTGTTGTTTTATGTTACCGAGAAAGCGGAGGTGAGGTTGCGGAGCAGCCACACTGTGGCACCCAGCCCACAGGAGGTGAGGTTGTGGAGCAGCCACACTGTGGCACCCAGCCCACAGGAGGTGAGGTTGTGGAGCAGCTACACTGTGGCACCCAGCCCACATGAGGTGAGGTTGTGGAGCAGCCACACCGTGGTACCCAGCCCACATTCAGTAGTTCTCGGAATGTCTTTGCGAGTGTCTCGTGGCTCCGTCTATTGCATGCCAACTTGAGTGATGCTTAGTCGACTCCATAGGGTATAAAATATTAATATCAACATTGAATTTAAAATAGTTACAATTCAACACATTTTGAGGACGAATAATGACCTACGACGACGAATAAATATTCTAGCGGCCAGGCGTTCAGGCAACAAGATTAGTGTCAACCTTGCATCCGCCACGGGTTGAAAGAAGCCACATCTGATAACGCTTGCAGACAACAGTTTTGATGTTGGTTAGCTTGGGCTCTCCTTCGTTTTCTTTACTCATCGACGAGCGATTCATCCGCTGCGGGCCACATTGCATTGACCCTCACATCGTTGATTGCACTGACCCTCACATCGTTGATTTCACTGACCCTCACATCGTTGATTGCACTGACCCTCACATCGTTGATTGCACTGCCCCTCACATCGTTGATTGCACTGACCCTCACATCGTTGATTGCACTGACCCTCACATCGTTGATTGCACTGACCCTCACATCGTTGATTGCATTGACCCTCACATCGTTGATTGCACTGACCCTCACATCGTTGATTGCATTG
>SDVV010023226.1:1023-12794 GCA_016164225.1 Gammarus roeselii | reverse complement strand
CCCCACCTCCCCCCTCCGTCGTTTGGCGGAAGGCCTTATTTTGAATTTTTGCCGTAACTTGGGTTAGGTCCCAACTCAATTTTTCGACGCTCAATATTTCGGAACTTGTCATAAAAATAACATAAATAGCCAGCGCAGCTCTACAATTGAACAGATCCACTGTACGACCTTTGTTTGACCACACTTGCCTATCATCTTGTATTGGAAATTTATTTCTCTTCATGTTCACCACGCATAGCGAGAATAACAGCTTAGCGTGGTTGTTGTGAAAGCAGAGCCAAACAAGGCGAGAATAACAGCTTAGGGTGGTTGTTGTGAAAGCAGAGCCAAACAAGGCGAGAATAACAGCTAAGGGTGGTTGTTGTGAAAGCAGAGCCAAACAAGGCGAGAATAACAGCTTAGGGTGGTTGTTGTGAAAGCAGAACCAAAAAAGGCGAGAATAACAGCTTAGCGTGGTTGTTGTGAAAGCGGAGCCAAACAAGGTGAGAATAACAGCTTAGGGTGGTTGTTGTGAAAGCAGAGCCAAACAAGGCGAAAATAACAGCTTAGCGTGGTTGTTGTGAAAGCAGAGCCAAACAAGGCGAGAATAACAGCTTAGCGTGGTTGTTGTGAAAGCAGAGCCAAACAAGGCGAGAATAACAGCTTAGCGTGGTTGTTGTAAAAGTAGAGCCAAACAAGGCGAGAATAGCAGCTTAGCGTGGTTGTTGCGAAAGCAGAGCCAATTAAGGCGAGAATAACAGCTTAGCGTGGTTGTTGTGAAAGCAGAGCCAAACAAGGCGAGAATAACAGCTTAGGGTGGTTGTTGTAAAAACAGAGCCAAACAAGGCGAGAATAACAGCTTAGGGTGGTTGTTGTGAAAGCAGAGCCAAACAAGGCGAGAATAACAGCTTAGGATGGTTGTTGTGAAAGCAAAGCCAAACAAGGCGAGAATAACAGCTTAGCGTGGTTGTTGTGAAAGCAGAGCCAAACAATGCGAGAATAACAGCTTAGCGTGGTTGTTGTGCGAGCAGAGAAAAACTCGAGAACATCGCTTCCTGTTCGTGCATCAAACCCTCGCCACAAATGAAGGATGAATATCCGGCTTGTTTTGATTATGTAGTTCAAAGGACCGTGGTTGAAACACTCTTCTGGATAGAAAATAAACTCACCTTGCCAATTCAACTATAATTGATGTAAACAACAAGGCTCATCTCATCAATGTTGACACACCTAGTTCAGAAGTCGCTCTGTGTGAACAATCAAACGTCGATCGCAAAGTAGAGGCCTTGCAGTAGTTGCTTGTTTGTGACAGTATCCGGCTGAACAATTACCTGATGGCTGCGTATTGCAGGCCAGGAACAGATGTTAGACTTGAAGGGCATATCAGCAGCAAGTGTGAGAGCTTGTAGTTCAACAATCACAGAGGGTTACGTATCACCTGATATGGTGTAGCACATGGCAAGGTGCAGCCCATAGCATGGTGTAACACATGGCATGGTTGTGCCCACAGCATGGTGCAGTACATGACATGATGCAGCTCATAGCATAGTGTAGCTAGCACATAGCATGGTCTAGCCCACACATGGTTTAGCATGGCGGTGCAGTCTTTGGCATGGTGCAGCCCATGGCATGGGGTAGCACATGACATAGTTTGACCCATCACATGGTGTAGCACATGGCATGGTGTAGCAGTTGACATGATTCAGAACATGGCAGGGAGTTGCACATAACATAGTGCAGCACAAGGCATGGTGTAGCATTTGGCATGGGGAAACGCATGGCAATTTGTATCACATGGCATGGTGAAGCGTATGGCATGGTGTAACACATGAAATGGTGAAGTGCGTGGCATAGCCTATTATTCGGAATAACGTAAGCATGCGATGAATCGCAGAGTATGTAACGTGGAAGTAAGTAGTATTCGATATTGTCGAAACATACGACCTTTTGAAGCTCAAGATATTGTGTAACACACGATATTATGCGAACCACGATGTTATGTAACCCACGATATCATGTGAACCACGATGTTATTTAACACACAATATCATGTGAACCACGATATTATGTAACACACGATATTATGTGAACCACGGTATTATGTAACACACGATATTATGTGAACCACGATATTATGTAGCACACGATATTATGTGAACCGCGATATTATGTAACATACGATATTATGTGAACCACCATGTTATGTAACACACGATATTATGTGAACCACGATATTGTGTAACACACGATATTATGTGAACCACGATATTATGTAACACACGATATTATGTGAGCCACGATATTATGTAACACACGATATTATGTGAACCACAATATTATGTGAACTACGATGTTATGTGAGCCACGATATTATGTAGCACACGATATTATGTGAACCACGATATTATGTAACACACGATATTATGTGAACCACGATATTGTGTAACAAACGATGTTGTGTGAACCACGATATTATGTAACACATGATATTATGCGAACCACGATATTATGTAACACACAATATTATGTGAACCACGATATTATGTGAGCCACGATATTATGTGAGCCACGATATTATGTGAACTACGATATTATGTAACATACGATATGTAATGCAACGAAAAGTAATAAATGAGAGTGAAGCATGTAGGGATAGGCATTGAGAAGGAGAGGTCAAGGCGAATAAAGAAGACATGAAAGACTTAGAGGTTTATTATTGAAATGATTGCATGGGTATCGCCATTTTGCCCTGGGTTATGATATATTTATGAACTAGTCATATTTAGAAACTAATTAACACAGCTATGATATAGATTCAAAGAATTCGGAGCACAATACACAATACAAAAATGTAACTTGGCTTCCCACACAAAATGCAGCAGTTGCATCAACCGCCAAGGGTCTTAGCAATACACCGCGACATAAATGGGGCCTCACAACAAATGTATTCAATCTCCTTGACTATATCAACCCCGCAGATTGACACTCTCGACAGCCGACAACAGGCCGTAATGCACTCACAAAAATTCAGTATAATTACGCGTCCTTGTATTTAGTACAACGGTGAGTATTAAAACAATGGATTTAGGCCCCTGCGCAATAACACGCTAGCCCTTGAGTTGGATGTGGCCTCACCGCCTCTGACCTGTGGTACGTCACATAGCGGTGAGCCAGACCATTAATACGACCGACAATCTTGGAGCCATTGTTGACTTGTCTCGAACCACTCGAAACGCACGCGCCACCCACCCTAGGAGCAGGAAAGATGACAACTCAAGTTAACTTTCCCGAAAAATATTTAGTCTAAAAACACACAAAGTTCTTCGTTGATACATCACTGCATCAATTTATTACACCTTGAAGCACATTTGACATACCTCCTCTCGCTGACCCTTTTCCTTGTCTTGCTCCTAGTACCCTTGGCTCAAGCTCCTTGTCGCCCCTCGGGTTGAATCGACCAATCAGCCGCAGGTACCCTCGATGCCACGGCCTCATTGGTCATGACCGTCTGACGTCATGGCCGGGCGTTCAAATACCACTCCCCCTTTCCAGCAACAAGAAACGTGACAAGAACTGTGTAACATAATATTGTAACTACATTACAATATTATGTTATACAGGTTATTATGTTACACAGGATACTATGCAGCGCACTATATTAGGTTACACATGATATTAAGTTACACACGATACCAAGAAGAACACAATATTGTGTCACCAATGATTGTATGAAGCACTTGAAATTATTTTACAGAGGATATTATGCTACACACGATGTAAGACAACACACGTTATTATGTTGCAAACGATATTATGTAGCACACGATTTTATATAGCACACTTTATTATGTTGCACACGATATTATGTAGCACACGTTATTATGTTACACACGGTATTATGTAGCACACGTTATTATGTTACACACGATATTATGTAGCACACGTTATTATGTTACACACGATATTATGAAGCACACGTTATTATGTTACACACGATATTAAATAGCACACGTTATTATGTTACACACGATATTATGTAGCACACGTTATTATGTTACACACGATATTATGTAGCACACGTTATTATGTTACACACGATATTATGTAACACACGTTATTATGTTACACACGATATTATGTAGCACACGTTATTTTGTTACACACGATATTATATAGCACACGTTATTATGTTACACACGATATTATGTAGCTCACGTTATTATGTTACACACGATATTATGTAGCACACGATACCGCGACAATAAGTAACACCAAACATACCTTACAGTAACTTGTGAGCGGATGTTTGCATTTCAAGGATGAATGCGTTTGCATTAATAAGTACTGTACGCTATCAGCCATTGATGAGACGAGTACATTCAGTACGCTTCGTACGTCATCAGTGATTTATTTTGAATCATATTTGAAATTAGGTCAAAGTTCCTGCAAGAGTTTTATACAATTATTGCACAGTGTTGCTAAACGTTGGTGTATCATCAGTTATGACTCTTGACACAATTAAGGACTGTGAAGTCCAAAACGTTCTCTTGCAGTGAATTTAACCAACCTGAATTAAATGCCAACACCCCTTGTCGTTTTGCTGACAGTGGCATAAATCCTAATAAATTGTATGCCCGGAATACCGAGGGACAGTACTGAGATATTTCAGTAATGAGCGTGTGAAGGGTTGCTGCTGTACATTGTACCGCATGCAAGTGCAACAGTACTTCAATAGCTGTTACATAAAATAAATTCTAGTTTTGCCATATCACTAATCGATGCGGTATTTTTTTTTGTCTTCGCATATGTTAATATGAAAAACAAATGAAATTATGGTCCTCTTGATATTTTGGAATCACAATTTTTTTGAAGAGATACATAATATTTTTATTTTAACTGATAATCTTCCACTTATGACATATTTCATCCTCTGGCACTGAAATCACCAAGATGGCGGCTACGTCGGGACGGAATAATATCCCTTATGAGCGCATACAAAAAAATGAGCTAATTTGAGGTAATAATAGGTAATATTCTTGATTATCTGGATTGCACACGCAACGTCATAGACGGATTTCGGAGCAACAGTTATTGAAATGTAACCATATGTTTTCCTTGAATTTTATTCAAGATTCTTTGAGGTGTATTGATGTTACAGTTTAAGGTAACGTATTACATCTGAGCTCATTTGGATATATGAATACTTTTTGTACAGAGCCAATTCAACCAAGAGCAGTGTTGTCGACGATCCTTTCGTGTCTCGTGGATCAGCTTCTTGCTCACTACCGACTCTACTGAAACATCCTTTAGCCAAGCTCTTCAATCGTGATATGACTTAAAACCGCAAGATTTGACCTAAAAATACAATTTCATTACCACATCAATATAAACTAGAGATAAAGACAAATTTTGATGAATTCGAGCTGTCAATGCCATCCGAGTCGTGATCCAACAGCGCCAAGATGCAGCCCACTGTTTTCGGTCTTACAATTTTCCGGGGACGTTCCTTTAGCGCATCGCCGTCGAATGGAAAATATTTCCCCGTAAAGTAGAAGAGCTTAGAAAAAATATGACTCAATGAAACATTTTTAATGAGGCTTAATTCACATAGAAACTAAAATAAAGATAATGCGAAGACATGAAGACAAGCCCAAAATGGTTTTGGGTATCTCGGCAGAATATTGTCGGCCGCGTATCTTGCACACGGGCGAAATTCCGCATAAAACAAATCATTAATCATCATTATACAATTTAATTGTTATCTTTCAAATGAAACGTGACGTTCGAACGACATGACTTGGCTTTTATGACGACATACAACTTGCACCAGCTGTCTGTGTGGTAAAGCAACTCGCACCATCTGCAAAGACGATGCACCTCGAATCCACATAAACGATTGATTTTAGGGTTCGAGCCACAGAACTCACTGTCTTGCATGTCAGGCCCAGTAGTAATATCGATAAAGTACCTCCGTGGAAAATGCATCGGCTTCCACCTAGTATTGCTGAAGATACTCAAACATTCTGCTGAACTGGGCAGTAGAAATTAAAAGGGCAATTTCCATTCGTAAACGACGCAACTAAATCGGTCTTTTCAGGAATGATCACCGAAGACAAATTTCCATCTGTTCGGGAATTCAGAAATGGCCGCTATCAGATTTACCAACGCTCGGCGGTAGTAACTTCATAACGACTCGCATGTGGTTTCCGTTGAAACGTTTTCTCTACGAAACCTCGGCATTATATCATCTGGCTCTGAAATGGGCTGCGTATCTAGACTCAAGCTCAACAACGCTTCCTCTTGAGCCTGTTACGCTCAATGAATCGCCAGGAAGTGGCTCAGTAATCCTCTTGTGGCTCTCATTCGAGGTACTGCGTGGCACTCATTGTGGCTCAGCTGTACTGTTTGTGGCCCTCCTACGTAATAAAGTTAATTACATTAAAGCACTCCTTCACGATTTAGGAACACCCTTAACCACTGCGGACCTAGGAACACTGTCAACATGTACATGGAATCTATCATAGAGAAATAGCGTGAAAGTTCTCCACAAAACCGTCTAAGAACTCGCCATTACAATCGCTTTCCATTGCTTTAGGGCGTCGTTGGGGTAAATGAGTTCCACAGCCCGGTTATTGTAATGCCTTTCCTGGTTCCCTTGGATTTTTTTCTCCAAAGCGATTACTAGTAATGGAATCTTCAGTGGAGCAAGAAACAAATCAGTGTGATGCCATCCAAAACGTCTACAACAGACACAGTGAAAGGAGACGTCCTTACTGGTAACACCCTGAGAGGGGACACCCTGAGAGGGGACATCCTGAGAGGGGACACCCTGAGAAGGGACTCCCTGAGAGGTGACACCCTGAGAAGGGACACCCTGAGAGGGGACACCCTGAGAGGGGACTCCCTGAGAGGGGACACAGTGAGAGAGGACACCCTGAGAGGGGACTCCCTGAGAGGGGACACCCTGAGAGAGGACACCCTGAGAGGGACACCCTGAGAGGGAACACTCTGAGAGGGAATATCCATAGTAGAGACACCCTGAAAGGGGACACAATGAGAGGAAACGTCCTTAATGAAGACAACCTGAAACAGGACGCCCGAAGAGGGCATGTCCTAAGTGAAAACACCCTGAGATAGACGTCCTTAGGGAGGACACCCTAAGAAGATACACCCTGAGAAGACACACCCTACGAGGAGACACACTGACAGGGGACACCCTGAGAGGAGACATTCTGCAAGGAGACATCCTGAGTGAGGACACTATGAGAATGGATACCCAGGGTGGAGACACTCTGAAGGGGGAGACCATGCCAGAGGCAACCCTACGAGGAGTTACCCTGAGAGAGGACACCCTGAGAGGAGACAACATAAAATAGGACACCTTTGATGAGGAATCATGAGAGTGGACACCCTGAGAAGGGACACCCTGAGAGGGGACACCCTGAGAGGGGACACCCTGAGAGAAAACACCTTGAGATGGGACATCCTGCGCGGAGACACCCTGAGGGAGGACACCCTGTTTAGAGACTCTCTAAGGGAGGACAACATGACAGGAGACACCCTAAGATGAGACACCCTGAGAGAGGACAGCCTGAAAGGGGAAAACCTGAGAAAGGACACCATTAAGTGGGGCACCTGAGAGGGGACCGCTGCAGGGGGATATCCTGGGTGAAGGCACTCTGAGAGGAGGCACCCTGTGTGGGAGCACTCCGAGTGGGATACTCTGAGAAGAGACACCCTGAGAGAGGACAACCTGAGAAGGGACTCTCTGAGAGGGGACATCTTGAGGAGAGATACCAAGATTGGGTTACACCCTGAGCGAGGGCACTCTGAGAGGGGACACTCTATAAGGGACACCCTGAGAGGAGACAAGAGGACACTCTGAGAGGGGCTACCCTAATCAGTGATAACCGAAGAGGGAGCACTCTAAGACGTCACACCCTCGGAGGAAACATCCTGAGAGAGAAAACCCTGACAAAGAACAACCCCAAATGGGACACCCTGAGAAGAAGCACCCTGAAGGAGACACCCTGTAAAGAGACACCCCGAGTGGGTCACTCATAGTGAAGCAAATACAGAAAATTATGCTCTGATTACTGAATTAGTCTGAAATCATTAGCGAATAATTTGTTGTTTTCCTCGAGAGTTGAGCGAAATCAGGACAAGGAAAGAGAGTAACGACATGTTCAACCAGTAATCGTTCTCACAATAAAAGAGAGTTTTTTGGACTAAATAACTATTAAATCACATGAAAGTGGTGGGATTGGTGGAGCCTGGAATATTGTATACAGACTTTCAGTGGACACTAATGGACACGAAAGTCAATTCCTTTGCATTCTTCTTAATCCCAAACAGCGATACAGATACAAATTTCATAGTTACCTAGATCTTCCCCACCCACATCCATCACGTTTCTCAGCAAGACGTCAAGGACGGGAAATCACACCAGGGCTGCGTCCAAACTCATCCATTCACAACCATTCATCACTCACGCCTATCCTATCCCATCAAGGTATCAACCTTTCCACCAATTTCCCAACATCCATTCTTACCATGTGCCGAACCCCCTTATAACAGGCAAATCTACTTTGTCCCCCAACTTTCTCTCCATCCCTAGTCTACTTCACACACCGGCATTATTGATCTTGTCACTCGGCATCACTGCGGTCCTGCCCCTCGAACATTTCTTCTGAAAACATTCAATCTTCTCTCACCCGCCTATGCCCTCCCCTTCCCCGTCTCAGCACCGCATAGTGCAGTTGGGACAACTACCCGTGATACAGCTCTCTCTTTGCCTCCACACCCAACTGCCAACTGCTCGTTCCACTCGTCAGTGCCCAACAGATTCCACAAGTTCAGTCTCCTCCACATGAAAGCCCGGGTACTTAAAACACTGAACTTCATCCTATAATTCTCCATTTAGGAGGACACTAATTTTGCTTGCCACGACATTCCTCGAACATCTTATTACTACACTTATTCCCACGTTAACTCGCAGCTTCCTACTCTCACATGCCCTACCAAACTCCGATACCAGCCTGCACAACTTGACTTTCGAACCTACTACCAGTACGTCCTCAAACAGGAACTGACTCAACTACCAACTCCGCCCATTTTCTCCTAACATTGCTAATCCTAAGCCCAACACACTCGCTTCCCTATTGTAACGAAACGTAGGAATTAATAAGAGTGAAAAATATAGGGATAGTGATCGCGAAGAAAAGGTAAAGGCAAAAAAATAAGACAGGAAAGACAAAGAGGTTTATTATTGAATTGAATGCATGGATTATGACATTTTTGACAGTGATTATGATATCATTAGGAACTAATTAACACAGTTATGATATAGATTTGTTGAATTCGGAGCACAATACACAATACAAAAAGTAACTTGGCTTCCAACTCAAACTTCAGCAGTTGCATCAATCGTCAAAGGTCTTAACAACACACCGCGGTTAAAATGGGGCATCACAATGATTGTATCCACACACCCTTCATTATAACACCTCACAGATTGACACTTGCGACAGCCGACGACAGGTCGTAGAGCACTTGCAGATATTCAGTCGCGTTACGCGTCTTGGTTTGTTGGTTTACGGCACGTTTCAACGCCGAGGCTGTAAGATAGGAGATCATTTTCTGATACCATGGTGGGTTTGGTGCGGTAGTTGGATACCAGTGGGGTAATCAATATTTAATTAATGACGCGTACGTTTGCCCCTCGGGGTAGAACTGCGTACCATAGAATAATACGTACGTTTGCCCTGCAGGTTAAAAACACGTACTTTTGCCCCGCGGGTTAGAAATACGTGTTCCTAAGTTAGGTTAGGTTGGGTAGGAAGGTTTCAACAATATGCTCGCAACGTAGTTTGCAAATATATCCAGCTGCACGCAACCTAACGTCACGGACCCACTACCCCGCCGTATCAAACTAAACCAGGGTGTACACCACAGTATATATTTTGGTTTCGTATCATACTCCGTCATGAACTCAGGCCCTGCACAATCACTGGTCGATCGGTGCCGATGCTGGGCCTGCTTCGAGCCCTGACGTTGGATGTGTAATCACCGCCTCTGCTCCCTGTGGCGCAAGGGCCATCGTTTGTGGCCCACCATGCATTGGTGGCCAGACAGCATCTCCAACATTGGAACCGATGTTAGCGGTTCTTCACGAATCTCAAACAAGCCCACCCAAAGCGCAGAAAAAAAAATCGAAATTATTGAGCATTGAAAAAAATTTAGTTGCCTAAGGGCGCAGAAATTCTGTGTTTTCCCCTTTTGATCGTGATATCACTGAACATACATACCTCCTCCCGCTGCCCTTTTTAGGCCTTCCTCAAGGTCCGCCTTGCCTGACAAGTGGCTCAACTTCAAGGGCCTCGATTGGCCCGCTTGACCGTCCTGCGTCACGTTCAATCGACCAATCAGCCACGGGTACCCTTGATGCCTCGGGCTCATTGGTCTTGACCGTCTGACGCCATGGCCAGACGCTCAAATAACACGTCCTTCCAGCAACAAGAAACAGTTCCCAAACTACTGTAACAACTACACATTACGTTACACTCTCCCTAACCACTCCATCCATGGAGAGATCGAACAGCCAAGGCAGCATAACGCAACCTTGTCTCAGTTCAAATTTCATTGTGAACCAAGGACTCACCTCGCTCCTTACTCAAAACATGCTCTGCTGCCAACAAGAAGCTTTGAACCGCTTACAATACATTTTCGCCTACTTCATACAAATGCAGTACCCTTACAGTGCTTCCCTATCGGCCCTATCGCAAGCCTTTTCCAGAGCCTGAAGGCCCAGAACACATCCTTTCCCTTCTCAAAATACTGCTCACAGACATGTCATACCTGAAAAATCTGATCGGCCCTACCTCATCCACTACTGTAGCCACACTCTTCCTTGCCAATCACACCATCCGTACTGACTCTAATCCCCTTGAATATGCAGTACTCTCACGAACAAATTATCGACGAAACACAACCAACTGATCCCTCATGATTTGCAGTTTTCTGAAAAATTACCTTCCTCCTGTTACATTGGCCCGTTTACACCGTTCGTCAGGAATTTCGTATGAGAGTCAGGTGTGATGGAGCCAACAGGTTATGTTTGATAGTTTAAATTTGATGAACCAGGTATTTTTTACGAGGCCAATACATCATAATTTAACCACTACTCTATCACAAGAAATCAGGTCTTGTGTGGTGAGAATATGGTTACAGAATCAAGGCAGCCAGCCTTTAATATCTTGGCCGTTCCAAGATCCTGAATCGATGCTGGGTCGAGACTAGAGAGATAATTGGGAGTTACAATTGTGAGCTAACATCATTCCTGAGGCCAAGTTAACTAGAATTATGAGTTACAATTGTGAGCTACACATCATTCGTGAGGCCAAGCTAACTAGAACTGTTAGTTACAATTGTGAGTTACACATCATTCCTGAGGCCAAGTTTACTAGAATTGTGAGTTACAACTGTGAGTTACACATCATCCCTGTGACCAGGTTAACTAGAATTGTGGTTTACAATTGTGAGTTAGACATCATTCGCGAGGCAAAGTTAAAAATAATTGTGAGTTACACATCATTCATGAGGCCAAGTTAACTAGGATTGTGAGGTACAATTGTGAGTAACACATCATTCATGAGGTCAAGTTAACTGGAATTGTGAGTTACACATCATTCATGTGGCCAAGTTAACTCGAATTTTGAGTTACAATTGTGAGTTACACATCATTCATGCGGCCAAGTTAACTCGAATCGTGAGTTACACTTGTGAATTACACA
>SDVV010023225.1:0-12794 GCA_016164225.1 Gammarus roeselii | reverse complement strand
CTCGTTCCACCACTCGCAGCCTTTCCTCCTGCACCCTCCCACACGGCGCACACCACACACCTTCTTCGCACATCTCAGCAACGCATCCCTTAACGTCTCCCACTCTTCCTCCACATCTCTCAGGTCCTCTCCTCTCACGTTGTCGTATTCCTCCTTCAACGCCTGCTGGAACTCCTCGGCTCTACTTTTCACATTCAGTCCACCAACTTTCACTGCCTCTGTCCCTCCTCCCACTCGTTTGTTGCCCTTCCACTTCCGCTCCACTCTTAATCTACCTTCCACCAGCAGATGGTCAGACACTCCTCCACCCTCCCCTCTCAACACCCGCACATTCAAAAGCCTCCCCACCACTCTCCTCGATATCAGCACAAAATCCATCAGTGCTCTCTCCACCATTGCACCACGGGCCATCCTTACCCATGTGTACTTGTGAATATCTTGCTTCTTGAACAAACTGTTACCGACCACCAACTCCTGCTCCATACACAGACCTGTCAGGTTTTCTCCACTGTCATTTCTAACGGGCACACCATACCTTCCTATCACATTCTCCACCACTACATCTCCAACTCTCGCATTAAGGTCACCCAGTAAAACTACATTGAAATGACCTCCAAAACTCTAAATACACTCACTCAGGTCAGTCCAGAATTGCTCCTCTTCCCCTTCACTCCTCTCGCTGCCAGGTCCGTAAGCACTCACAAATGCCCATTTTTCTACGCCTAACTTAACTTTCACCCACATCAATCTTGAGGACACCTCCTCCCATTCGGGAGCGCTACTAGCCAACCGATCACTCATTATCAAGAGCACACCTTCTCGTACTCTACCTTCCTCCACACCAGACTTTCTTCCACTTACCAGACCAAACTAACATTCGCCCTTACCTTTCAACTTCGTCTCACTCAGCGCCAACACATTAAACTTCCTCCTCACAAACATCTCACCAATCTCCCTCCTCTTTACATCATTCGTACTACAGCCACGCACATTCAGCGACCCTTACAATAGGGTTCGGAGAGGCGTGTGCTTCTCCTCCCCCCGCTCGTCTTGCCGTCTTCGAGGAAAGGTTTTACAGAGAACGGGATTCCTAGCCCAAGTACAAGTAAATAACAGAGCCCACGAAATAAGAAATGGTAAAATAAAGTGTTATTGATCTATAAAATGAATATTCATCCATCCACCCCAATAGAGCCCACGAAATAGATACAGATACAGACACTAGGCCGAGGCAAGGCGCACCTCATACTCTCATACTCGCACACCTTAGCTCTTTTGCGCTAAAGGGTCCGGCCGGGAACCCCGCAACAAACCCTCCGGGTCATGAGTGCGGTTCGAGGTCAGTGTCGGCAGCAGGGCCCGACAGCATGACTGGTTTACCCCTGCCGCATCATATTGACCGCCCCCCCTTGTCCACGACCATCCCGTCTCTCAACGATACGCCTAGGGCGGGAAAGCACATCAGGGCGGCGTCAAAACTCATCCGTTCACTATCATTCTCCACTCAAGCCTATCCAGTGCACGCTCTCTTGCTACCTCCACACTCACGTATCTCCTTCCTAACGCCTGCTTCACACCATCCATCCACCCAAACTTTGGTCTCGTTCTAGGCCTACGTCCACTCGCCTCTGACTTCAACACCTTTTTCACCAATCTTACTTCATCCATCCTCACCATGTGCCCGAACCATCTCAGAACACGCAATCAACTCTTTTCTCAAACTTCTCCACCATGCCCGTTGTGATGCGAACCACGTCGTTAGTGAACCTGCCTCTCAGCAACACTCCTGCCATACTCCTCAAACATTTCATCTCGAAAACATTCAACCTTCTTCTCTCCTCTGCTCTCACCCCCCCCCAAGTCTCAGCTCCGTACAGCACAGTTGGCACAACGACACCCTCATACAGGCCTCTCTCTGCTTCCATTCCCTACGTCCTGCAGCTCATTACGCTCTTCATTGCACTCCTCCTCCACCTCAGTTTCCACTAATATCGGCTTGTCTCCAATTATTTGGGAAATACTAAAATGAAGTGTTTATGATCTATAAAATGAATAATTATCCATCCAGCCCACATTTCCCGTTATCTCGTACATATTGGAACCTTTTCAACTATCAGCTGATATAAATGTTTTTATCATGCACACATGTAACCTATCATGTTAACTGTTAGTACAGCCGGTTAATTTCCAATTCAATTTCGTGCGCCTATCATTTCACGAGTGTTATATGCAATAAAGTTGAGCCAGTTAATATTTGCTGATGATACGACCCTGGTTGCGGATTCCGAGGAGAAGCGATGTAGGCTAGTGTATGAGTTTGGTAGAGTGGGTGAGAGGAGGAAGCTTCGAGTGAACGTGGGCAGAGTAAAGTAATGAGATGCTCGAGGACTGTCGATGCGAGCAAATTTAGTGTCACCTTAAATGGAGAGCTCTTGGAGGAAGTTCAGTGTTTCAAGTATCTGGGCTCCCATGTGGAGATTACTGAATTAGTGGAAACACAAGTGCAGGCGCGAGTGATGGAGGGGTGTAAAGTGTTGACCGCACTGAAGAGTGTAATGAGCTGTAGGACGTTGGGGATGGAAGCAAAGAGAGGGCTGTATGAGGGTGTTGTTGTCCCAACTGTGCTCTACCGAGCTGAGACTTGGAGGGTGAGAGCAGAGGAGAGAAGAAAGTTGAATGTTTTCGAGATGGAGTGTTTAAGGAGCATGGCTGGAGTAACGCTGAGAGACCGGATCACCAACGACGTGGTTCGAATCAGAACAGGGATGGAGAAAAAGTTGGAGGACAGAGTGGATTCGCGTGTTATGAGATGGTTCGGGCACATGGAGAGGATGGTTGAAGGGAGATAGGTGAAAAGAGTGATGAAAGCGGAGGCGAGTGGTCGTAGGCCTAGAGGTAGACCGAAGTTTGGGTGGATGGATGGTGTGAAGCAGGCGCTACGAAAGAGAGACATGAATGTGGAGGTGGCGAGAGAGCGTGCAATGAACAGGCGTGAGTGGAGAATGTATGTGAATGGTTGATTTTGACGCTGCTCTGATGTGCTTTCCCGCCCTTGGCATCTCGCTGTCGGGATGGTCGTGGGTGGGGGGAGGCACGGCCATTATGACGCGGCGGGGGTGAACCAGTGAAAACTGTCGTGCCCTGCTGCTGACGACGGATCCTCGGACTGCACTCGTGACCCAGGGTGTATGTTGAGGGGATACCGGCCGGACCCTTTAGCACAAAAGGGCTAAGTTGAGTGAGTGTGAGCGTATGAGGGTGTGTGGTGCGCTTTGCTGTCGGCCACCCTCCTTTCTGGGGGATGCGACCTAGTGTCTGTATCTGTATATACAATCTCATGTTCAACATTTTCTACTCTCAGTTTCTCGATCAAAAGTGAGTGAAAACCATTTATGGGGATGATAACTAAAATGTCAGTTGACCTACTAATTTTTTTAGAAGATTATAGTTCAATGTAATGTTTTTCTGGGCTTTGACATACAAATATTAACTAGAAAAATAGTGCCCTCCAACAATATCAATTAATTGGTGTGATGAAGTTCATATTAAGTAAATATAAGTAGCTAGCTAATGTTGTTTTCATGACAGCTCATGCTGAATTTTCAACCTGTCATTACCATTAGGTAAATTTTAAATCCTAAAATCTTAGAGGTCAATAGGGAAAGATTTCGTCAGGAGCTGATAGAGAGAAAAATAGGCAGAGATTAAGACAGTTAGGATATTCTTTTGAAGCAGTCATTTACGTCACAATGCACTTAGTGAATCTTGGAATACGCTACTTGGAGTCAAGGAACTGATCAGTGGGAGAGTGAGTGAACAGGCGTAGCACGCTTAGATGTTCAAAAATATGAATAAATACATTGGGGATAAAAAAGTACGTTTTATATCTCCAATCAATCAACTCCTAACAATTGTCACCGCTTCGGGAAAATTCTGGCCATGTGCTCAAGTGTGCGCACTAGCACGTCGTTCAGATCGAGCATTCGGCTGAGACACGAGCAACTGTATTGGTAAAATACTAATGGCAGGTGGCAATGTAATGCCTTTAAAGCTGTAGAACCCTGTTTCAACTGTATAAATTACCATAACATAAATGAGAAAACTCATTATACCAGAATACATTATAACACAATATCAGCTTACGGATAACACCCGTTTTCTCAACCAAGACGTTGCGGTGACATTGACATATCACAATATTTTGAGTTACTGGTGAACAGAGGCGTGCGTACTGAAGGCGGCAGAGTCAAACGCCATCAAATCGGTTGAACATTATTTGCTCGTTTTATCCTGTGTTTGGCTTTGGCGTGCTTCGAGAGCCCCCCTCTGCCAATGCACACAAAGTCGCACTCACGACATCTGTACTTCAGGTCAGGGTAATGGACCTTGCTGTGGCCTGCCAGCAGAGCAGTCGAGTTGAACTTCATGTCACACTTCTTGCAACCAAACACGGTCCGCTTCTTCTGTGCGTGAAGCATGAGGTGGTAGCGCAATTTGGCTTCTTGCTGGAGCCCAAGCTTGCAAATAGGGCAGAAAAATCTCATTATGTTGCCATGTTTTTCAAGGTGGAGCTTCAAGGCGGTGCCGTAACGAAACGTTTTGGGGCAGAAAGCGCACGAGAATTCAGCCAATTCGGAACTGTAATGAGTAACCATGTGGTTTAGCAGCAGTGGTACAGTAGATACACTGGTGGTGCATTTCTCACACTGATATCGCTTTCTACCGTCCACCATTACCATCTGCTTGCTAACATCAATACCAGCTTCTTTATTGTTGGCAATAATCTCTCGTCTCTTCATTTTAAAGGTTTCGTTGAAAGCTTTCCTCTGAACAGACAAGAGTCTTTCAACGTCGTCTGGTGTCATCGTAGGTATTACAATGAAACCTTTCCGTGGTCGGCAAGGGTTCATCACTATTGGAGGTGGCTTGTATTCGGTCTTTACTTGTAAGCATGGCACTTTCTTGCTCTTACGACCAGCACAAGGCTTACGTTTTCTAGAGCGCTGCTCTTTGGCTGTAATGTCAAATGAATTGTTAGAAGTAGAATCGATCGGTTCAATTTTCGTATGGTTGAGTGTTGCATTTGAACTCTTATCGTTGGCATCACTGGATCTACCTCTTTTGCGGTTCACTGCCAAAATTTTCAATTTATCATTATTCACGTGAATTTCTGGGCTTGTTATCTTTCCTCTCACATCACCGTTTACCGGAACGTTCACGTCATTCGATTCATTTACAAGCTTATTCGCATCCCCACTTTCACTTCCACGTAGGCTATTATGGATCGTTTTATTTTTCCTCTTTATGTCACCAGTTTCATTTCTTTGCGTGTGCATATTGCTAGTTTTCTTCGATTTCCGTTCAACGCTGTGCATGTCCTTTTTGTGAATATTAAAAATGTCAGCATTACTTTTCTTCTTTAGTGAATCGGAATGATCTTGTCCCTGGCTAGTAACCACTCTGTTTTCTGTACTTTTTGCGGAAACTTCTTTATAAGGGTTGTGGCTGGAGCAGTCAGATGCTCCAGGTTGGCTGGACGATACTTCTGCGCAGTCGACTTCTCCACTACACTCCTCAACCTCATCACGTTGACCGTTAGAGGCCCTATCTATCAGACCTTTCTTGCAAGCACCATCAAACAATATTGTCTGTTCATTTGCTTCACGTGGATCAATCTCAACCCAATGAGGACTCGATGCAATTGTGTCCACACAGTCGGCAGGCATGAGACTGGAGCCGTCAGACTCACCAACCAACGCTGTGGGCGCGTTGGCATGAACCACCATGATATGCTGCAGCAGGGACACAAGGCTCTGAAAACTGTTGTTGATTCTGCAGGTGAGACACTCGTATGGGGTGCCGGGAGGGTCGGACCGTGGGTCCCGGCAGCGAACAGTGCAACCTTTCGCTGTCTTGTTGCAGGTGATGTCTGACATTAACTGATCAGGCTGATAGTCTAGGTGATTGTCGTTGTGGTCCTGCATGTCAAATGAAGTATTAGTACTCTTGTAAAGAGAGTTTTCAGTGGAGATTATTTCATCACTGGAAGTGGATGGTTGGTTTTCCCCAGCAGTGTTTAAATTATGTCCGATATCGGTTTCAGAACTTCGATTGCGAGTTCTCTCCTGTTCAGAAGAACCAGCAATGGATGTTGTAGTTGTACTGTTTGGATTTGATGTAGGACTCACGTCAACATTGGCATTATTTTTCGTCAATGAAGCCAAAATACTACTTTTAGAAAATGACAGTTTATTTGATTTTTCTTCAATCTGTCTAACTGGATTGATGGTTTTGTTGCTTATTTTTCTAGTTTTTTTCTGAAACGGATTTTTTTTCCCACGTTCCAGTGATGAAACTTTGCTTTTCTTTACATTATCCATATATGAACTAGTACACTCATAGAGTAGCCGGCTCACACCTTTGGTTGAACTGAATTTATGAATGCTTCTCAAACAATCTTTTAAAACAAGATCTGCAAGTGAACAATCACGCAGTCTTCTCTTTCTTTTCAAAA
Organism: Gammarus roeselii; assembly: GCA_016164225.1. Lineage (NCBI taxonomy): Eukaryota > Metazoa > Arthropoda > Malacostraca > Amphipoda > Gammaridae > Gammarus > Gammarus roeselii. The sequence continues at coordinate 6,280 of SDVV010023225.1, read as the reverse complement.
TTTTTGTACGCTTGTTGCTTGAACGCTTTATACCGGCAGTACTGATTGTGTCGCAACAATTTTCATCTAATGCAACTGAAGTGAGAAGTGGGCTCTCAAAACCAATGATCTCTGGCTGATCAAATGATTCGGTAGCACTTTCTGCTGTCTTGATTGGATCAGGTGATTGAAAGCCTTCAAAGTCACTATCATCATCAGATGTCACTAAGGCAGTTGGGCTTGGAACATTTCTCTGAGTTGATGAATCATGCAGTGTATCTTGCCATTCAATTAGATTTTTTTGTAAAGCATTTGATGGACTAATTATTTTTTGTTGAGAATTACCTGTACCATCAATTTGATCTCGTTCACAGAGACTGTTTTCTGCTCCTAAGATTCTACTCACAGAACTTTTACATAAGCTTTTGTTCGGACAATTGTTACTGGGAGATGTTTCAGTGCATTCTGTAACATTATTACTAGACGAATTAGTAGTTGCTGAATCACAAATATCAACAGATTCATTAATTGAATCTATTGAAATGTTTGACTCAGAACTAGTAAGTTCAGCAGCATTGGTCAGCAATTTGTTATCGGAAACACAACCAAGTCTTTGTGAATCAGTAGAATTAGCAGCTCCATATGCATAAGTTGTGGCTACTTCAAAAAAACAAGATAGTGATGAAGACTCCTGCTTATTGCATGATCTAATTGGAATAAGGGATGTCTGCAACATTGGATTATGATCATCTAAAGCAGCAGAAAGATGATCAGGAGTTGACTTAGAACCAGACCTAAGAACAATCCCTGATCTAGCATCAGAAGATTGAGAAGTCTGAGGAGTATTATGCTCTTTTAGTGATGCGCAGTGTAGGTTAGAATGGGGATGCCCCAGCTCATTCTGAAAAGTTTCTAGCTCTTTTTCCAATGAATGATGTTGTTTAGAATGGGCATGCACTAGGTCAGTCAGGGGAGTCTCTTGATCATTTTCTGGTGTACAGTGTTTGTCAGAATGGTTATGCACTTGCTCATTCTGACGAGTTTCATGCTGGTTTTTTGGTGAGGAGTGTTGGTCAGACCCGGCATGTTTTACAACAGTTGCTTTTTGCAATTTTTCATGTGTGCAGTCTTCGTGAACATGGGCATGCACAACTGCCTTTGTCAAAAAGGTAGTGCAGTTCTCTTCCTCCACTTTTTTATGCCAAGTTCTAGTGCCAATAAACTGTTTGTGATTCAAATTTTTCAAAGGCTTTTCAATTTTTTTGGGTTTGACATTATCAGATACAGTTATTTCATCTTCATTTTTGACAGCTGCATTAGAAGAAGTACAACTCTTGCCACCCCAAACTTTCTTCACTGCTGTAGTTTGGATTCCAGGCTTCTGAAAAGTTGGATCACAAGGAACAGTGCCGGGAGAAGAAGAAACAGTTTCTTTAGAAACCCATTGATCATTAGAAGAAGTTTTATTCTCCTTACTGGTAGTAGAATAGGAAGTGTCCTTGGTGACTTTCTCGGTGGCAGCAGAAGACAATGATTCATCTTTACAGTGAGAATACCGCGGACTGACTATGTTAGAGCATGTACCATCGTGTTGTGCTGCATGACTGGTTGTTGCTTCAACACCGGCGAGACAAATAGTTTTTGTCACGTAATTTTTTGAACAGCCGTTCATATCATCAGCATTAACTAGATCGGCACCTACACTGGTACGCGATTTATCAAAACTACGGTCGTCACCATTACTGCTATGTTCCTCTGTAGATAAATACAATGAAAGAGCAGCATCGTAGTTAGGACTATTAAGAGGTGTTCCCACTATTACTCCAGTCAATGTTTGAGTGCCTGATTGAACATGCAACTCTTCCGCACGGAAGGCAGAGCAGGTAGTCGTTTCGGTCACGTGAGCACTATTTGTGGGCAATTTTATTGAATTTCTAAAATTATCCACTGTTGGAGGAAAGCTTCCACTGATATTGGATGAGTTGGTGAGGCAACTGAAGACTGACCCTTCCGCAAAAGCCACAGAATTTTCACACTCTAAAGACAGAGAGCCACCCTGGCACGCCTTTAAAATTCCCAATTGTGAAGTAGGAGCATGGAAATCTGTTTTGTCATCAAAAATCAATGACAGAGATCGTTCTTCACTACTATTACTATAAGTTCTATTGTGGAACAAGACTGAAAAGGGCAACACTGAAACATTCAGATCGGAGTTTGATTCTAAAGTTTGGTCTTCCAGTTCAGTTTCAGAACCAGCACTGTTCAAAGTCTGCAGTAAATAGCTTCCAGTTTGCTTCCATTCTGCCATGACACTTGCTTTTTCGTTCGATTTCACAAGTCTGACATCCGATAACTGCAATGATTTGTGTACAGGTGAGGATACTACATCCTTAGATAATCTGACGGAAGACATGTTAGCGGGGCTGAGATCGCGAGAGCGTTTCTGTGATAAAACTTCATCAAGATTTTGGATAGCTTCACTTTTACTTGTAGTTAAAGAATATCCAGATAGCAGTGCAGCTGATTTATCTGTACTCTCTCTGAGCTCCTCTGGAAGCACGACTACACACTTTGAAGGAGTTCTTAGTTTGGTGCAGATCTCATGTTGAACGAACTCCCTTGAATCCTCAGTTAATTGATATTTCTTTTTATCATGAGATGTGTTCTTACAGCCAAGGAGACAAAGGTCAGAATCATTTTTGTGCAAAATAAATTTAGATGTACAGTCAGTTTGTGTTGAATAATTATAGGTTCTTTTCATTTTTTTCTGTGTTGATGGGGACTTCACAGACTTAGTTTTGGGCTGTTCATCATTGCTTCCGTCAACCACTGTCGTTTTAGGGCCTGTAAAGATACCAACATAGGTCGAAGCAGAGGAAGGGACGTCAGGTTCGAGTGCATGAGAAAAGTTTCCTTGTGCAACAGTTATTGGAACTTCTTGTTCTGTTTCCTCCAGAGCAATGGTTGCAATAGCAGTTTCATCACTGTGTCCCAACTGTTGTATGGTTGAACCATTTCCATCACGCTGGCAATATTTGTTTTCTGGCAACAGTCTTTTCTTGACTAGTGATATCATGAAAGACTTAATTTTTCTACACGTTTTATTTGTTTTACTGGTTGTTTTCTGCTTCTTCTTTTCATAGGGCTTTGCAGAATCTAGAGGACCTTCACGCTTATTGATGAAGGCTTTTGTGCATTTGGCAAATGTTTGCGAGGAGAGTGATGATACTGGTTGCTGTATTTGTGTATCACTTACACAGCCTTTATACATCGAATCAAATGCATTCTCATATAAGCTGCTTTGTTTATCCAACCCATAATTGTCCAATGAAAAATTTGCTGCAGATGATTCATTAATATCACCTGAAATAAAAGAGAGTTGAAGCACATCACATACTGCATGAAAAGAATCAGTACGCTGAGACTTATCAGTGACATTTAAGCCTTCATTTATATCAGAGTCTTTGCATGCCATGACAACACGGTCAATGACAGACGTATTGGTAAGTGAGCCTGACTTTTGAAGTTTGTAGATTTTGTGTTTACTTTTGATTTTAACAGGATTAATCACTGAAAAGTTATTTGGTGTATCAACACTGTTTGGCACATTAGAAATTAGCTTTAAATCAATGTCTGTTCTTTTCCTATCTACCTCCATTTTTTCAGTAGCTATATATATGTGCATTCACAAGAGTTTTCAACAAATAGATACCTAACTACAGTATTTGGAGTGTATCCGATGATTTGGCAATTCTGAAGACAGCCCGGACAGGACCTGAAACAATGAATGGTCATTAATTTTACACAGGAATAGGTATATATAACAATATTAGACTAGGATTAGCTACCAGGATTTCTAGCACCATGTGATATACCTAGAAAACTATCCAGTGCTGCACAATAAAAGCTCCAAGGACTGTGATGAGGCTGACAACAATCATGTGTGCCCAATCATTTCTCATGAAAATGTTATGCAACATATGAAATTTACATTATGTCCCTGAATAGATACAATATTGATGAGTGACACAATATCCATATGAGTAAGGCATAACATTATTAATGTCAATTGTCTACCTGGATGAATAGTAACTAATTGGTCAACATCCTACACTCATTATGACTTGCATCTCTGCCCAAAATAATCTTTTAATTAAGAGCACAATCAAACAATTTTTCAAGTGAAAAAAATCTGAAAGCTATCAATTAGATGTTATAATAATATACACTAACACATAGCTATCTCCTTCCAAGCTGAAGGGTGCCCAATGTCAAGATCCTTACACTCATCCCCATATGCCCACTCATATGTAATTTTTAGCCCTTAATCACACAAGGGATGAGCAATGAGCCTGCAGCTACACTACAGGTCAAGGCCAATATATAGCTACATGAAATGCCATCAAGAAAGGTAGCTAGCTGCCAACATGAAATTTTAAACATCAAAAATTATGTAGAGTCCCAATTTGTGCTGTAACTAAATAGGTAGCTATAGCAACTAGCTAGGTGGTTAGCATAAAAAATGATAAGGGTTGAGGCAACCTGCACTTGAATAGTTTCCTGTCCTCTCACATATATGAGCTCTCTCTACCCACAGGCAAGGTCAACTGTCTGTATGAACAATGCATACCTATAGCTATTCCGGGAGGTAGTAATTGAACGGAAAGATTTCCAATTTCTTGATCAAATTAAGTTTGTAGCATGGGTAGAACTGGAGACAGTTGATGTTCAAACAGCATATGTGATCTGCAACAAAAAAAATGAAATCCAATTGAAAGGTTCTTAAAATCTTCCCAATTGTTTTGTTATTTGATCAGGTACCACTACTTTTACAAGATAGTTAGCAATTTATCTTGCCCCAAAAAATTGCAAGGTAGCTGATATTTGTAGCAACAAATAAAATATAAATGCTCTAGGTAGCAGGGACTGGGACAAACTAAATATATTTTTAGTTTACCATGCCAACTCAATTGAGGTCCAATAATTTATATTTATGCATGAACAAGTAGGGCCATAGGGGTAGAAGAGGCGTCATGTGAGTGTAAACAGGTTAGGCTGCACTAAGGCAGGAAGAGAAGTCGAGCATCAAGGTGATAGAAATGGGTGGAGTTGAGGACCCAGCTTTAAAAAAATTAATTTTGGTAATTAGGCATTCATGTAGCTTGTACTTATCTGGAGCTCTAAAAATAGTTAAAAAATTACTACATTTTGCAATAATAGTTAATAAATATATAGTTTTTATTGTCACAAATTAGTGACTAAAAGTGTCATAACCTAAAAACTGGGTGAAATTTCAAAACTGCTAACTATTTTGTATTGATTCTCTAGCTACAAGTAGGAAGAATTGCTGCTGAATATTTACATTTAGCATGAATAAATTACTTTTCTAGTTTATTGTTCAGTTATTTGATGAGAAAAAAAATTAAATATCAAATAGTTTACATAATTGAAACAAAAAGGATTGTTTATTATACGAAGACCCACTCGGGTCCCTACCCGAGCCAATCTGACGCAAACTGTTATGGGACCACTACAGAGCTACTACTTTGTGCTCTCCTAATAATTAACACTCTTTGATAAATGCCTAGGCCTAGGAATCTAGCCCCACAATGGAGCAGTGATCATTTAGTAGATTAATGAAACCGGTAAGTTTCATTTGGTGATGCAAAAAAAAAATCTTCAAATTTAATTTTAAAAGTTGAGATACTTCTTCAAAGGAGTAAAATTATCAGAAGCAAGGATCATGAAAACAAAACTTTAGCTAAATATCAATAATGTATCTCACCTTTGCAGCCCCCCACAGCCCCAACAGCCCCGCCAACAGGGCACGCAGGCATGGGAGGCAGTACACCTCAGCCCGCCAGCAATCAAAATGAACAGCACGGTACAAGCACTGCAGCAGGACGCTGGTCAGAATGCGCTCAATAGGCCCAAAGAGAACAAAACAATGAAGACAGTCAACAACTGCACCCAACCGTCGACAACAAAAACAAAGCAACAACATCACATCAAATTTAGTCTAGCAAAACTCATACAACACTGCCCCCAATTCCTCCGCCAGGGCCCTCTTGAAGCCGCGAAGTGAATCACACTGCACCACATCGGCGGGCAGCCGGTTCCAAATCTGCACACAGCGAGAATAAAAGAATCTCCATTTATAGTCCGTCTGACAGCAAGGAACCACCAGTTTGAAAGGATGCCCGCGTGTGCCAACATCCAGAGCTCTCTCAAACAGAGCAGACTAACCTGAATCAACAGAACAATGATAAATCTTCCAACACTTCACAAGATCAGAACGCAA
>SDVV010023224.1:0-12794 GCA_016164225.1 Gammarus roeselii | reverse complement strand
CGACGATGCTATCTGAGCGCACTGACGTATGGACATATAACTGACGAGGTTCTAAGTTGTTGGAGGCGAGGATTCGTTTCGTTGCATCCGAGTCTTTATCTTACCTAAATGAATAAATTGTATTTATACAACTAAACCGCGTAGCTGTAAATATTGTGTTGTGTTGCGTTGCTTTCGGAGCTGAATTTGCCCGTGTAGCCACTGACGTTATACGAATCTTGATGCTACCTGTATGCACTAGGGTGCGTACATATCTCACTTAATGATCTAAAAGATTGGAAGCGGTGGTCCGTTTCGAGTAAGCGTTTTTTCTTTTGCGCACCAGCGTGCGTCTGTTATTGCTAAAAACTTTCACTTTTTTCTAACGTTGAAAGCGTTGTTTTGTTTTTTCCTCGCACACTTAGGCGTGCGAGCCTGCTTTAATCAATGATCGTCGAGCCCTACGGGGGAGCCTATTATGACTCGCGTTGAGGCCCTGGTGGAAATGAGGATCAAATCAAATCAAAATTCAGCTACGAACGAATAACTGTGATGGCCAACAATCCACTGTATTCGTGTTAACCCAGCGAACTGATCATTAATTGGCCCCATGACACGAATGGAATCTTTCGATGTAATCACGTTGGAGGTTCCCAAAGTTAGAAATGACTCGCTATGTCTATAGAGCGCCGTCGCCCTGCACGTCAAAGGGGGTGGCATGTTTGGGAAAAGTTTTTTGCTTTTATTTTATGGGAACATTTCTTTTTATCGCATTTAATTGGACAGCAATTTCGATTCTGTCATTTTCAGGAAGAGGAAACTGCTACTTTACTTGTTGTTGCCCTGCAACACACAGAGACAACATGATGTTGCCCTGCAACACACAGAGACAACATGATGTTGCCTTGCAACAAACAGAGACAACATGCTGTTGCCCTGCAATAAACAGAGACGACATGTTGTTGCCCTGCAACCAACAGAGACAACACGCTGTTGCCCTGCAACAAACAGAGACAACATGCTGTTGCCCTGCAACAAGCAGAGATAACATGCTGTTGCCCTGCAACAAACAGAGACAACATGCTGTTGCCCTGCAACAACCAAAAACAACATACTGTTGCCCTGCAACAAACAGAGAACACATGCTGTTGCCCTGCAACAAACAGGGCCAACATGTTGTTGCCCTGCAACAAACAGGGCCAACATGCTGTTGCCCTGCAACAAAAAGAGACAACATGCTGCTGCCCTGCAACAAACAGAGACAAAATAAGCACTTTTTTTATCTTTCTTTGCTCGGTGTGCCAAACAGGACAACGTTTCTGACGCACATTGAAGCTCATGTCAGGGAGCTTTGCGCAGAGGCAGTATCGTAACCAATGACTGACAACTAACTGAGTTTGAAATTAACATCGCATACTGTTCTTCGCGTCTAAGCTCCAAAGTTTCCAGGGTATAGAAGCTCCTTTTTTTTGCTGTATCCAAATAAAGCCGGTCACCGCTCTAAGCCGAACATCGCTCAAAGACTAAATATCGTCTCGTAAAGGTTGAAGTTTTCAACTTAATTGGAGAGATCGACTATCATCTCTTTAGAGCGAGAGCAATAAGGCACCTCAGAGAGATACCCCCTGGGGGTATCCCAAGCTCACCCGCCTTCCCGCGGCGTCCATGTTAACAACCAAATTTCATTCATCCCTTTGTGTAAATAGATTTTGATTTAAAAGATCCCTCCCCGTCCCCCCCTCTCAGTTTGTAGCTACACCTCCCTCCCCTTGGTGCACAAAGAGGTGAGCCCCCCACTGACACCGGGGCTTGTGAATTTAGAATTGGAACCAATTGAAATTTAAAAATGCAACAAAAAAATGTTGAACGAAGATGTTATTAAAACCAAAATCTTTGCAAAAAAATGATATAAGATTCGTTTTACGAGTAAATTTGAGAATTGAGTTAGTGTATATATTCGGATATACAATATAAATAAATGTATAGATGGCCCCACCTGACAGCCCCTCTAGAGAATCGTACACAAACGTGTCTACGCGAAAGAACGCCGAACTCCTCATAAGTTCCTCATCGACAGGAGACGTGACTCAGGTCGTAGTCGATGACACAAATGAACGCTTCTCGAAGCTGGACGGGAATATAATCGGAATGCAGAATACCCTAGGCAAGATAAGCAAAATGATGGGCCTTCCCGAGCTGGAGACGGACTGATCAGCGCCCTCCAGAGAAATCGGTGAACACCTCACTAAACTCGAGAACCTTTTTGCAACTATGAAACCCCACTGGATGAGCTGATGAAGAGAATAGAAGCCAGGGACCCGTAACCTGTTCGTGTGCTTCCGCCTCTAACCTCTCTGATAACAGCGCTCTCCTCCCAGCCGAAACACATAATGCCCGCACACCGAGAAACTTAAAAAGGAGGCAATACACTCGATTTGATGACCACAACCTATTCAACAATGGCCCTAAATTCCCCGAACACTTGAAAATGACATTCGATGCCAATGACAGACCGGATATTTGCCCATATAAACTACGAGAAGAAATGGACTTCATGACTGGCCGTCCAATTGTCAACATCATCGTCAGCCGTGACGACAGCTTCCCCATTAAAGTAGACACAAAACTTCAAAGTGACACTATACTCTCCAAAACCAGAATATGCGAAAAGCCTTGCAAAATCATACCACACCCAACATTTTCTACGAGTTCAGGCCTGATTTACATCGAGGGTCTCCTGAGTAATGAAACCGACGAGTCCATCACCGGACTCGTCCAATACGAGGAATGTATAGTTGAAGTGAAAATCGCACCATAAATCAAACCAAAAAGAAACATCGCCACGGCCCTTCTGCTTAAATTCAATTGCCCCACCCCACCTAACTACGTAGACATACCTTTCTTTGACGCCAAAACCAAGGTTACACCCTTTGTAAGACGTCCGATGCGATGCCATAAATGCCAGAAATAAATTACACGAGCCGAGATTGTCACGGTAAACAAAGATGCTCACACTGCTCCCAAGACGACCACGATAAATGGGACGATCTCTTTCGTGCTCATCCGAAGAACCTCACTACTTTTACTGCAAAGTAAACGGCCACCCTACGGGACACGGAGACTGCCCCCAGGACAAGACTGAGAGGGAGATCCTGCTATACCAAACGGAGCACAAAGTTGGGCGACGAGAGGCTGTGGCCGCGATTCGCTCCACCCAGGCTGACCCTCCCGCCCAGGAGAGAAGATCAGCATCATTTCCTACCCACTTCCCCATAACGCTTGTAGATAGCGATGCGAACAAAGTTGCTCCCTAAATGAACCCATTCACCATGATGAACTCGCTCTCTAAACAACTGGTAGACAAACCGAAAAACATTAGCCGACAACGAAAGAAGTATCTGGCCCACGTCGTAAATATCGAGCAAAGTAATGCTGTACAAAGGATTAACAAAATAGACAAACTCAAAGTAAGAACTGTCGAAATACATCAGTTCTTCAACGCTACAAGAGGACTTTTATACACTTCCAACTACACTCCTAAAACTGACCTAAGCGCTTTTGCAGCAGTTTTAGCTAAACATTACGGAGTCACAAGCGTTTCTCTAGCAAAATGGATCAAACCACGGAACACCCACACCACCGCATACCAAATCACTTTCCCAGGATGCGTATCGCGCCCTACGGGGGAGCCTATTATGACTCACTTGAGGCTCTGGTGGAAATGAGGCCCAAATCAAATCAAACCCAGGATGCGACACACTGGAATCCAAAGTAATCCCGGGCGAACAAGGAAAAACAAAAGCTTACCCAGTGGCAATATGGCGTGCGATGTGCAAAAAATGCCTGGAATACGGATGTCATCAAATACTGCCAGCTATACAAATCCCAACGTTGTAAGAAGTGTGCCGGCGAGCATGACCGGAAGTACTGCACAGCCTGCCAACCTGAATGCTTTGCCTCCATGAGGCAGGCGATCGCAACTGCCCAAAGTACATGGACCAAAAAGCAATAATATCATACAAAACGACCGCAGAGTCACACGAAAACGAGCCATCAAAATCTTTTACGATGAAAATCCAAACTGCCGTAATTTAAATTACGCCAAAGCAGTTGATTCTACAGCTAAGATTACCCCCCTCCGGCGACACTCATGTACCGTCAACACAACCTATTACCATGACCCCAACACCCCTCCCCAGTACTAACATTACCACAACCAGCCTAGCGACCGCCCTCATAATAAAGGTGGGCGCCCCAAGCAATGAATCCACCAGTACCCAGGAGAGCACTGCGATGGATGCTGCCCCAATGGACCACGAAGAGAGGTCCACTAACACGAAAACCAAAAGGCAAAAGAACAAAGATTCCTTCGACGACGACCGCAGCGTCCACGACGCCCACTCGCCACGAAGCAAAAAGATTAGCTACAGCCCACGAACCACGGCTCTCTTTGATCAGTGCGTTGAACGACTTTTGACCGTCTTCACTGCAACCACACCCAGCGAAAACCAGAGTGAGGTATACAACCATCAGCTAGCATGCCCTACACCAGAGCATCTCGCAAGTAGGAACGACCATCGCCTGCTCGAGGACGCGTTGGAAATCTGCAACAAAGAACTGATACTCGAAACCACTGATCGATCACGCACCGCACTCGACTCAAATATCCCAATGACTACTACTCAGCCCATCATAATGTAAGAAAAACGCCATAGAAGAGAAACGTGCTAGATCAAGAAGTAAACACAAAGATCGCACCCCCTCGTCTTCCTCCTCTTACAAGAGCACTCGCAGCCGGGAACGCAGTGAGTCTAGAAGATCATGTTATTGCGAACGTTCTCGATCTAGGACACCTGCGACTTATAGACACGAACAGCAGGAAAGTTCCTACAAACCCCACGACCGCCCCAGACCATCAAGATCTGAGCGTAGAACAGAACCGAAATGAACAACCGTACAATACTTCAGTGGAATTCCCATGGACTTAGAAGCAAGAAAGATTAATTATTATCGCTAATCTCCACCTATAAACCTTTGGTGGTAGGCCTCCAGGAGATCAAACTCCGTGACACCGCCACCTTTGTAATCCCTCAATATGTCATACACCGTCGCTAAGGCCACAATAATGTGACGGCCCACGGCGGAGTGGCACTTATGATTCACCAAAGCATACCTCATCACCTCCTCCCTATAAGAAGAGAAATCCAAGCTGTTGCAGTGAAGCTATGTATCTCAAGACCAATTACAGTGGTGTCTATCTACTCGTCACGAAACCACAATCTTTTGGAGGCACTGATGACTGATCTGCCTAATCAACTACATCATCCCTTACTCCTCCTTGGAGACTTCAACAACAACCACGAAATTTGGGATGCGTGAGAACAAACCCCAGGGGAGTGATAATGGGCAACACCATAGACACTTACAACCTGGTCCTTCTCAACGACGGACAACCCACTCGGATCACCATTGGAAGTGAAACCGCCATCGATTCATCAATCTGTTCCCCCACTTTAGCACCCCAACTCGTTTCGGGAGTCCTGCCTTCAACACATGCCAGTGATCACAACCCAGTGATCATATCGCTCCTTACCAACCGACCAAACAATCCCGACGCAAAGAAACTTCGATTCAACTACCGGAAAGCCAGCTGGGAGGAATACTCGACACATGTCGCATGAGCCAATGTGAAGGGCCTTCCCGAAGACATTCCAGAGCGCGACCATGTTAAACATCTATACGAGAAATTCTAAAATGCAGCTGTCGCTTTCCCAAAACCTTGGTGGTGCTTGGAGGTACAAAAAGCAGGACCAGCGAGTGAGCGGGGCCTTCCGCCGCTCACGTTTCCCAGGAATCGAGTAGCCTGGAATAGGAAAACTGCCGTGTTCCGCAAACTTTGCGTGGAGAAGCAGCGAGAAAGCTGGACCCAATTAGTTAACACAATCAATTGAAACACCCCCCTTTTCCCAAGTGTGGGGAAAAATCAGACGTATCAAAGGTCGCCCCAAGTGACCTATTCACATCTTGTCGGATGGAGACACTGTCTATTCTTCATACGCGGACATCGCGGATAAACTAGCTCAGACTTTCAGCCAAATATCACAATCAACCAAATATCACAATCAACCAATTATACGGCTTCTTTCCAATGGAAAAGATCCGAAGAGAAAGTGAGCATATTGACTTCACTTCCGCAATGAAGAATTCTACAACAAACCTTTCTCCCTCCATGAACTACAGTACGCTATCGACCACACTCGTGACACCTCACCCGGGCCGGACCGAGGGCACATCAATATGATCAAACACCTTTCTAATAACGCTCTCCAGCACCTACTAAATGTGTTCAATACGTTGTATTCAAATTCATTCTTGCCCAATCAATGGCGGGAATCCGTTATTATCCCGATACCCAAACCCGGAAAATGTCACAGCCACCGCATAACTATCGTCCCATTGCCCTAACTAGCGTCCTATGTAAGACTATGGAAAGAATGATACACTCACGCCTAGTCGACTACCTTGAAATGCACGCAGGCCTTAACAACATCCAGTGCTGTGGCCGTAAGCACCACTCCACAACGTACCATCTCGTACGACTAGAATCAGACATTAGACAGGCCTTCGTCCGAAGGGAACATGTGGTTTCCATAATTTTCGACGTTGGAAAAGTATACGACACTACGTTGAAATATGGGATCATGAAGGATCTCCACCGTTAAGGTTTGAGAGGTCGCCTACCTCATTTTATCCACCAATTTCTGCACAACCCCACCTCCAGGATCAAGGTCGGCGACACTCAGTCTCCGTCATATCCACAAGAAATGGGCGTCCCCCAGGGAAACGTCCTCAGTGTCACTCTTTTTATCCTCAAAATCGATCAGTTAGCAGACATTCTTCCGCGAGACATAAGACTGCTCTGATCACTATACGTGGACGACCTACAAATAAGCTACAGACACCCCCCTAGCCTCATAACAATTCAGCATAAACTCCAGAAGCTTCTAAACCCAGTCGGGAACTGGGCTTCCCTAAACGGATTCCGATTCTCGCCCTCTAAAACTAAAGGCATGCACGTTACACTTGTGCCCGGTTTACACCTGGAACCAGCCCTAACGCTGCACAACACCCCTCTAGTATACGAAGAAACTCTAAAATTCCTGGGTCTTGTGTGGGACCCTAAACTTACGTGGCAACCCCACATTGCAGCCCTGGCGACTCGCTGAAAAAGGTCTACGGATCTGCAGCTAAAACTACTCTCGACCATCACAAACAATGCTTTACGTATCACAACCGGCGCGTTGCGCTCCACCCTAATCGAATCCCTTAACGTGCTCGCTAACAAACTTCTACTCCCGCTCCGGCGAGACAAACTTTCGCTACAATACTATTTGAGGACTAAAAGTATAATCAACAACCCTGCAATCAGCCTCATCACCAACATATCCGATAACCGCCTTTTCGCGGCTAAAAATAATATATGCCCACCGTTTTCCCTACGTGTTGACAACCTGCTGACCTCGCTGAACATCAATCGTAAAGCTATTACGCCTTCATTCTCCTACCGAATTCTTCAAATGAACACACTAACACGGATGAGCAACGCAGCACCGGTCAACCTAGACCTGCAAGTTTACCCTAAAGCAATCACTCCTACCAACGCGTACCGGCAGGACTTCCTAAGACTACTTGAGGAAGATTATTTAGACGGCTCCAAAACCGCGGATGGAGTGGGAGCCGCCGCTGTGTGCGGGGACATCTCACTCTCGGCCACCTTTCCACAAGAGGCCTCCGTGTTCTCTGCGGAGATCCACGCACTCGAAGTAGCCATCTCTATTGCCAAAACAGATCGCTTCCCCAAATACGTCATATTCTCAGACAATCTGAGTCTCCTCGCCCAGCTTAAAACACTGCACTAGCGTGCGTACATATTACTCTTAAAATTCTAAAGGATTGGAAGCGGAGATCAGTTTCGTCTAAGCGTTTTTCGTGAGCGCACCAGCGTGCGCCTGACATTGCGGAAATTTTCAAATTTTTATAACTGAGGCGTGCGAGCCTACTGGAATCCATGATCACCGAGCCCTACGGAGGAGCCTATTTTGACTCGCGTTGAGGCTCTGGTGGATATGAGAAGGAAATCAAATCAGTACGCAAGACCTTCGAACCGTTTGGTCATCGTGGGCATTAATAGCAAACCTACAGGACGCAAGACCTTTGAGCTGCATTGGCCAATAGGCGAACTAGTCATTGTTTGTCGGCATCATGAGTGCACCAATACTCCTTAGATTTCTCTGTTTACATTTCATTTATTAGTCCATAAGTGTCGTACTAAACCCTTCGTTATTAAATATGTAATTCCTACCGTCATTAACATCCTTCTAATTGTATGCGTATAGCCTTTAGTCAATTTGTGGAATATTTTTATATGACAACCGTATGGCTAATTAAATATTTGTAATGTTTCAGACTTGTTGAAGATGCATTATTCCATAGGCTGGATAATATATCGACCTAATAGCAGGTCTCTTTAGTAACTGTTCCTTGTCACTTTGAACTTGTAGCACAATTAGTTCGGGCGTTTCACGGACATAGATTCTGCTGCACTAGCAGCCGACGCCATTCTAATCTAATCTTGTCGAGCATAAATTAGAGTGGCTAGTATTGCTAGCCTTTGTATCTAAATTGCCCAAGATGCACAACCATTTTTATGTGACTAAGTTGTAGGTCAATTCAATGATAGATGTTGCTTGCATGATTGCCAATAATATATACTGACACAGTGGCTCTTAACCGCTGCTGAAAGAATACTACGGTGATATAGCACTACTGGCGACAACGTCTCCCGAAGTGTGTCGGGGTAACGAAAATAAATTTATTGTATTAGGATATTATTGTATCTTTCTTGCAAACATTTCTGCAAATCAGCGCGAGCAATCACCAATTGTGCAGTTTGGCACGTCACGACGCAACATCATTATTCCGTGTCGTGGTTTATGTTGCGCTCATAGATTCCGTGTCGTGGTTTATGTTGCGCTCTTATATTCCGTGTCGTGGTTTATGTTGCGCTCATATTATCCGTGTCGTGGTTTATGTTGCGCTCATATTATCCGTGTTGGGGTTTATGTTGCGCTCATATTATCCATGTCGTGGTTTATGTTGCGCTCATAGATTCCGTGTCGTGGTTTATGTTGCGCTCATATATTCCGTGTCGTGGTTTATGTTGCGCTCATATATTCCGTGTCGTGGTTTATGTTACGCTCATAAATTCCGTGTCGTGGTTTATGTTGCGCTCATATATTCCGTGTCGTGGCTTATGTTGCGCTCATATATTCCGTGTCATAGTTTATGTTGCGCTCATATATTCTAACCAATGCAGGCTACTGCTACCAGTAATGACGCATCGGCCGAACGCTACACAAGTCAACAATGGAATGGTGTAGATATATTCTTGATGGCTCAGTGTTAACTCCGATGGTCGGACCATAGAATCCATAGAACCGATTCTGATAGGAGCACACTGTTAAGGGCTTTTCTTTTCGACGCTGCATCTAATTGTGACGATGATCTCATTGGAATAGTAGAAGCAGAAAATGAATCGGAGGGGGCTCTCGAGGGATATCTGATTTAAACTTGGCGTGATGTTCAAACACTGCTAGAACGAAACAAAATGTTTCAAATAAAAAAATTATGTGCGATTGCTATTTGCATGTTTACGGGTGAGCTTAATCTAATTTACTGTTTGCCGTGAAATAGATTCAAATAGAAAAACACTTCAACAAATCCCGTATCTTTTCAAATATTAATGTTTCATTGCCATTAACCGCCGAGACAAGCCCGCCGAAAAAAAACGGCCGAGACAATCCCTCCGACACGAACCCGCCGAGAAAAGCCCGCCGAGAAAAGCCCGCCGAGACGAGCCCGCCGAGACAAGCCCGCCGAGACAAGCCCACCAAGACAAGCCCTCCGAGACAAGCCCGCCATGACAAACCCACCGAGACAAACCCGTCGAGACAAGCCCGCCGAGACAAGCCCGTCGAGACAAGCCCGTCGAGACGAGTACTATTTCTCCAGCCGCAGCTTTACCGACCAGTTGCACGCAAGCACGAATACGAAATACGACGACGAATAATTATTTTCCATAGTAAACTGAGGATCAAATCAAATCTTCTAACGATCGTGTATTGATGAACCACAAATCCTTTGTTTGATGAGTCCGAGCTGAATCGGGAAGTTAGAGTTCTTAGTCTTCTCTAGTGTAAATTCTGGTCTGAAGGAGGACCAGACTATCGGGATATGTCTCTAATATGCTTTTTCAAGCCCTACCGATAAAATACTCATTGCGCGCGATTTTTTTCATAGAATTGAAGTTCACACAATTTATTGATAAACAAAATGTAATTGATGAAATTTTTGAAAAAAATCTCCACCCACAAAATGTACAGTATTCTTCAATATCAGTACTACTTATTCAACGGTCGGAGTATACGCTATTTTATCATAGATTGATGTTTCTTCTTAATTGCATGTGTCGTGACTGGTACTTTTATCTACATGATGTTACTTCGTTCGAGTGAATGGGCGCTGCACTCATCCGATTGATTGACATCCTGTCGCCGGCGAAGGAGCGCAGCTCCCGAGCACACCGCTGTTTTCTATCCCACAGTCACGTCAACTGCTGCTATCCAGCCCACAGCCACGTCAACTGCTGCTCTCTATCCCACAGCCACGTCAACTGCTGCTATCTATCTCACAGCCACGTCAACTGCTGCTCTCTATCCCACAGCCACGTCAACTGCTGCTATCTACCTTACAGCCACGTCAACTGCTGCTATCTATCTCACAGCCACGTCAACTGCTGCTATCTATCTCAGTCACGTCAACTGCTGCTATCTATCCCACAGCTACGTCAAGTGCTGTATTCTGGCCCAAAGCCACGTCAACTGCTGCTATCTAGCCCTCAGCTACGTCAACTGTTATCTAGCCCACATCCACGTCAACTGTTATCTAGCCCCCAGCGACGTCAACTGTTATCTAGCCCACAGCCACGTCAACTGCTGTTATCTATCTCACAGTCACGTCAACTGCTGCTATCTAGCTCACAGCCACGTCAACTGCTGCTATCTAGCTCACAGCCACTTCAACTGCTGCTATCTATCCCACAGCCACGTCAACTGCTGCTATCTAGCTCACAGCCACGTCAACTGCTGCTATCTATCTCGCAGCCACGTCAACTGTTGCTATCTAGCCCACAGCCACGTCGACTGTTATCTAACCCAGAGCGACGTCAACTGTTATCTCGCCCACAGCGACGTCAGCTGTTATCTAGCCCACAGTCACGTCAACTGCTGCTATCTAGCCCACAGCCACGTCAATTGCTGCTATCTATCTCACAGCCACGTCAATTGCTGCTATCTATCTCACAGCCACGTCAACTGCTGCTATCTAGCCCACAGCCACGTCAACTGCTGCTATCTATCCCATAGCCACGTCAACTGTTCTGATAATCATAGCATGTATTGCATGGTCGGACATGTTAAAAAGGTCATCTATCGCGCTAGAAATGCCGAGAATTCTGATTTTGACCGCTTTAGTCAGTTTCGACCGCTTTAGTCAGTTTCGACTAATTGTTGATCATTATTTGACGCTTGCTTCAATATGAGTTGACTTTCCATGTTTTTTCATACAGTTACAGGTGTAGAAAAGTATGATATCAAAACCGACCCAATTGAAGGTATCGAACTGATGGTAAACTGTCAGCTTGGGTCCCATGTCAATCAATGACAGCGCGACTAGTGCATGGACGCTCCCTCCTCAATGACTGTTGCACTTATGCCGTTAGCCTGTTGGAAACAGATCGTTTTATCGTTGGCCGACGATAATCCACACTTGTCCTTCAACAGGAGACAGAAAAGAAGGTGGTTCATGCTGCTGCGTCAGGATGTGTAGACTATAAACAGGTGTGCTGAGCACTTCTGACCCATGAGAGCCCTGACGTCATAACGGCGACGCCACTGTGACGACAGAAGCCACTAAACTTTTTGACAACATGTTGAGAGTGATATCGTGTTTGAATCAGGTTTACGGTGTGTTTTCTGATCAATTAGTGTTGATATCAATGCAATTTCGAGACAAATTGCAGTGTGATGGTAAACGTTATTTTTGGGGGATTGTTCCCTCTGGCAGCGCATGAGTTAAGTTAACGACCCTCATCAGTTCGACTCCTAACACGCTATAGTTTGTATGTTTAGACACAGCTGTAGCCTCTACTGGAGAGGGGCTTTGAGCTGGATGTTTTACCACTGCCCGAAAAGTCAGTCACCCTATCAGAGAGTGGTACTCCAGCTGGGCGTTGAACTCGCTATCCACTCAGCCTATCCAGCACGGTATAGTCAAAAGAAATAAAGCATTTGTCTATAGTTGCAAACAAAATTTTTAAGTCAGAAAAAAATTTCATGATAAATTTTTTGGGCAGTGTGTCTAAACTAAGTGATAGTCTGACTTCTAGAATTTATTGAAGTGCCTGTTCGGGAACAATCACACTCTGCATGAAAACGTTTGGAATCACCTAAGTTTTACCAGCAATTTTGGGTGGATGGATGATTATTCATTTTATAGATCATTAACACTTTATTTTAGTATTTTATTAGCTCTTCTTGCATGGGCTCTATTATTTTTCTCTGCCCTTTTTTCATGGTGATAAATTTTGCATTGGTTATTTTATTATATGCATCGAGGTTGGTTGAGACAAGGTGACCCAGGGAGAGGAGGTACTCTTGGGATCCGCGGGACTCGAGGACCCGGGGTTTCGGGAACCC
>SDVV010023223.1:0-12794 GCA_016164225.1 Gammarus roeselii | reverse complement strand
GGATGCGAGTTAAGGGCTGTTAGCGCTACATTGATACTGGCTCGCAGTATGGATGCGAGCTAAAGGCTGTTAGCGCTGCATTGATACTGGCTCGCAGTATGGATGCGAGTTAAGGGCTGTTAGCGCTACATTGATACTGGCTCGCAGTATGGATGCGAGTTAAGGGCTGTTAGCGCTACATTGATACTGGCTCGCAGTATGGATGCGAGTGGAGGGCACTTTCACGCCAAAGTTGAGACTGTTGAATTGGAAAAATGCTATCTATTTAAAAAAAACATGCAAGTTGAATGTTTCTTACTTCTGTGGACAATTTAGCATTTGTTATAAAGCAGGTAGAATTATAAGTATTGTTAATGTATTGGAAAATTCAAAAATCATTGCACCATAAAATGAAATCAAATTAGTCCGTGATTAAAGTTGAGTGGTAGATAGCTGATATTATTGTCTAAAAAGCTGTTATCGTCATCTTGGAAGCTGTTTTCGACATCTCAGTAGCTGTTATTTGCATATAGGTAGCTGTTATCGACATCTATGTAGCTGTTGTTTTCATCGTGGCAACTTTTTTTTCCATCTTCTTGTATGTTATTTCCGCCTTGACAGTTGCTCTTAGTATCTAGGTTTACTATTGGCGTGTTGCCTGGTTTTTCTCGCCGCGAGGCACCTGTTAGGTTCAAGGGCTGCACGGACTCCCCTCTCCTTCACTTTTTGCTGTCCCTCCTTTCCTTCCCCTCTCGATTGTACTTGACTCTTCACATTTTTATCAACTAGGCTTTCCCTCCCTCTTAACCACTATCCAAATTTTTTCTTTTCAGGTAGTTAATAACAGCGATGTTGCGTTCTTTCTTTCATGCAAACTCTAGCTACGATTCTCCCCCTATTTCTATTTTCCATTTTCAATATTCTCACATTTGAGATTCCTTACACACAGTGTAGATCTCATGTGTGGGATCCGCGTTTCCCGCCCTTTTCTTCAGCTGCTGTTGGGGCGTTTTGCCTCCAGCACCTTAAGGACGAATGCGAATCCTTGGTAGGTTGAGTGATAACACTCCTTGCCACCACCCGGAGAGTGCTGAGACCATATGGTGTCAGTACCTGAGAAGATACTGTACCTACTGTGGCACAGGAAGGTCGATTAGAAGGATGCTGGAAGCCCCGTCACTCATATTTAATCTTACATCTAGTCTTTTCTCTTCGATCTTACTGCAATCCCATTAAACTTTCTATCTACCTTTGCTCTTTAGTCAACAGCTTTGTTCGGTTTTGGATAATCTTAGTTCAATGCTCCACTCTTTGTTTATCAACGTTCTTCGTTATTGACTTCCACTGTAGCTTGCTGCTCGTCTTCTATCGAACAAGGGATCAGTCCAAGCGTGGTTCTAACTCTCACTGTTTTTTTTCTAACTCGTCCGCTGCCATCTCTCATTGTTCTAACATTTTCCAAAATTTTGTCCACCGTAGTTGTCCAAGCCTTCTCAACTGTTGTGCCCTCAGTCTACGTTATAATATCTACTGCCATATACACCGTTGATTTTCTTACCGCTAATGCTATGCGAACGCCGGTGAATGTTACTCAACTTATGTACAAGTCATCTTTCTAACCATTGTAACCATCTCTAATGCTGGGCTCAGTACCAATGTTCAAGCCTAATGCTATGTTACAGATACAGACACTAGGCCGCATCCCCCAGAAAGAAGGGTGGCCGACCGCAAGGCGCACCTCACACCCTCACGCGCTGTCACTCACACAACTTAGCCCTTTTTAATGCTAAAGGATCCAGCCGGTAACCCCGCAACACACACTCTGGGTCACGAGTGCGGTCCGAGGATCCGTTGTCAGCAGCAGGGCCCGACAGTTTTCACTGATCTACCCCCGCCGCGTCATTATGGCCGGGCCCCCCCCACCCACGACCATCCCGACAACGGGATGCCAAGGGCAGGAAAGCACATCAGTGCAGCGTCAAAATCAACCATTCACAACCATTCTCCACTCACGCCTGTTCATTGCACGCTCTCTCGCTACCTCCACATTCATGTCTTTCCTTCCTAACGCCTGCTTCACACCATCCATCCACCCAAATTTCGGTCTACCTCTAGGCCTGCGACCACTCGCCTCCGCATTCATCACCCTTTTCACCAATCTCCCTTCATCCATCCTCTCCATGTGCCCGAACTATCTCAAAACACGCGAATCCACTCTGTCCTTCAACTTCTTCACCATCCCTGTTCTGATTCGAACCACATCGTTGGTGATCCGGTCTCTCAGCGTTACTCCAGCCATGCGCCTCAAACATTTAATCTCGAAAACATCCAACCTTCTTCTCTCCTCTGCTCTCACCCCCCAAGTCTAGCTCCGTGGAGCAAAGTTGGGACAACAACGCTCTCATACAGCCCTCTCTTTGCTTCCATCCCCAACGTCCTACAGCTCATTACACTCTTCCATGCACCCAACACTTTACACCCCTCCTTCACTCTAGCCTTCACTTCAGTTTCCACTAGTTCAGTTATCTCCAGATGGGAGCCCAGATACTTAAAACACTGAACTTCCTCCAGGAGCTCTCCATTTAGGGTGACACTAATTTTGCTCGCATCGACAGTCCTCGAGCATCTCATTACTTTACTCTTACCCACGTTCACTCGAAGCTTCCTCCTCTCACACACTCTACAAAATCAGACACTAGCCTACATAGCTTCTCCTCTGAACCCGCAACCAGGGCCGTATCATCAGCAAATAGCAAAGGGCTCAACCGTCAACTCCGCCCATTCGCATCACACAGTTCCAGGCCACGACCCAGTACACTCGCGTTCACCTCCCTGACCACTCTATCCATGTAGAGGTTGAACAGCTAGGGAGACATTACGCAGCCTTGTCTCAGTCCCACTTTCACTGTGAACCAATCACTTACCTCGCTTCCCACTCTGACACATGCTCGGCTGACAGCATAGAAATTCTGCACCGCTTTCAACAGATGTCCGCCCACTCCATACAAACGCACACCCTCCACAGCACTTCCCTGTCAATTCTGTCGTATGCCTTCTCCAGATCCATGAAGGCCCAGAACACATCCTTTCGTTTGGCAGGGTACTTCTCACAGACCTGTCTTACTGCAAAAATCTGATCGGTACATCCTCTACCACTCCTAAAGCCACACTGTTCCTCTCCAAATGCGCAGTCCGTACAGTCTCTAATCCTTTTGATCAGCACTCTCCCGTACAACTTACCAACCACACATAACAGACTGATACCTCTCGAGTTGCAGCATTCATTTTTATCTTTTTTGCCCTTGAATAGCGGTAAATTGCAGGCACTTCGCCACTCAATCGGTAC
Organism: Gammarus roeselii; assembly: GCA_016164225.1. Classification (NCBI taxonomy): domain Eukaryota; kingdom Metazoa; phylum Arthropoda; class Malacostraca; order Amphipoda; family Gammaridae; genus Gammarus; species Gammarus roeselii. The sequence goes on along the minus strand of SDVV010023223.1, from coordinate 9,469 downwards.
CACGCCTGCCACAAAACACAAGTTCAGTAACCTCACCAACCATTCGACAATCGTTACTCCACCCTTCTTCAGGCACTCGGCCGCAACGCCATCCAAACCAGGGACTTTCCTTGCTTTCATCACGTCCACCGCCTCCAGCACCTCTTTCCTGGTAATGTCCGTCACAAGTCTTTCTCCCAAAACTGGCATCCGAGCACCACCACCCACAGCAACAATGTCAGCCTCTCTGTCATCCTCGACATTCAAGAACTCATCAAAATACTCGGCTCACCTCTTCGGTACATCAACACTTTCCAACAACAACTGGCCATTTTCATCTTTCACCACTTCCTCCTTTCCTGTCTCTCCCTTTCTCACCCTCTTCACCTCTTTCCAGAACATCTTTTTGTTCTCCTCAAAATTCTGGCACAACCGTCTGCCTCACCGGGCATCGGCGTCCCTTTTGACTCTCCTCACCACCCGCTTCACCTCGCTTCTCCTCTCTTTGTAGCTTTCATAAGCCACCACCGACTTCACCTGCAACGCTCCTCAAACGCTCCTCTTTTCCGTGCCACCGCCAGTTTGTCCTCCTCGTTCCACCACTCGCAACCTTTTCTTCTGCACCCGCCCACACGGCGCGCACCACACACCTTCTTCGCACATCTCAGCAACGCATCCCTTAACGCCTCCCATTCTTCCTCCACATCTCTCAGGTCCTGTCCTCTCACGTTGTTATATTCTTCCCTCAACGCCTGCTGGAACTCCTCGGCTCTACTTCTCACATCCAGTCCACTCACTTTTTACTACCTCTCTTCCTCCTCCTACTCGTTTGTTGCCCTTCCACTTCTGCTCCACTGTTAATCTACCTTCCACGAGCAGAGGGTCAGACACTCCTCTACCCTCCCCTCTCAACACCTGCACATCCAACAGCCTAGCCTCCCCACCACTCTCCTCGATATCAGCACAAAATCCATCAGTGCTCTTTCCACCACTGCACCATGGGCCATCCATACCCATGTGTACTTGTGGATATCTCGCTTCTTGAACAAACTGTGCCCGACCTCTAACTCCTGTTCCATAAACAGACCTATCAGGTTTTCTCCACTGTCCTTCCTACCGGGTACACCATACCTTCCTATCACATTCTCCACCACTACATCTCCAACTCTCGCATTAAAGTCACCCTGTACAACTACATTGAAATGACCTCCAAAACTCTCAATACACTCACTCAGGTCAGTCCAGAATTGCTCCTTCTCCTTTTCACTCCTCGCGCTGCCAGGTCCGTAAGCTCACACAAATACTCACTTTTCTTCGCCTAACTTAACTTTCCCCCACATCAATCTTGAGGACACCTCCTTCCACTCGGTAAGGCTACCAGCCAACCGATCACTCAATATCAAAACCACACCTTCTCGTGCCCAACCTTCCTCCTCACCAGACTTTTTTTTATTTACCACACCAAACTCACATTCCCCCTTACCTTTCAATTTCGTCTCCCTCAGCGCCATCACATCAAACTTCCTCCTCACAAACATCTCACCAATCTCCTTTCTCTTTACATCATTTGTACTACAGCCACCCACATTTAGCGACCCTAATAATAGGGTTCGAAGAGGCGTGAGCCTATCCTGCCCCCGCTCGTCTTGCCGTCTTTGAGGAAGGGTTTTACAGAGAACGGGATTCCTAGCCCCTTCGCTCCGCCCCTTTTAGTCGCTTTTTACGACACGCACGGGTTACGGTAGCACGATTCTACTCCCGGCTACGGGGCGCCCTTTTAGTCGCCTTCTACGACAAGCGATTGAACTATGATAATTGAACATGTTGCTCTTATCTGATCTGCTGTCTATTGCGGAAGCTGCAGCTTCAGCTCCTAACACAAAAATTGTACTCAGCACCGCTCATGCCTCGTCTTGATTTTGTACCTCTTCCCTCTCTAATAGCGCTGCCTTCCGTGATCGTTCAGCTTATTCTATTTTATCACTATTTACTCATTTCCGGCATAACCTTCCCATCTCGCTGCTCACGGCTTGTTCTCTTGTATCACTATTTACTCTTTTCCGGCATAACATTCCCATCTCGCCGCTCACGGCTTCTTCTATTGTATCACTATTTACTTTTTTTTTACTGAACCTTCTCCCCTTCCCTGTGCTCATAGGGCGAGGGCCCCGCCAATGTGCACTCCCTGTCGGTGCCGCCGCAGCTGCCCGCCAAGCAGCGCCTCAACTCCGCACCCTCAGATTCTCCTCCCTCACCCGTCAGACTTAGGGTGAGTGGGGTGTTTCAAATTTCTCATACGATGGGGTAGAAGGAATGATGGACATATCTTAGGACCGAGTTGAAGAAGGATTGCTCTTTCGGTGTGAAGAAATACTCATGTAAATACAGGTTCGGGTAAAGGAATGATGGACATTTCTTATGACCGAGTTGAGGGAAAAGGGCTGCTCTCTCGGTGTGAGGAAATACTTTTTTAAATACAGCGTCGGATATGGAATTAGTTGAAGGGAACACAATTGAGAATTAGCTCGACGTTTTCTTGTACAATACGAGGCGACTGGCGTCTATCGGTTCGGAGCTCGACGTTTTCTTGTAACGAAGCGAGGCGACTAACGTCTCTCGGTTCGGACCTCGACGTTTTCTTGTAACGAAACGAGGCTACTGACGTCTCTCGGGTTGGAAAAAGAAATTTAGATTAATTAATAACGGATCTATCACTCGAAGGCACCTCCTGACTTCTCAGGGGCCACCGAAAGAGTATTTTTCATTAAATACTTTGGCCTGTTGCAGGAGAAGCTAATCGGCGATCCCAGCCCTGAACTGCCTCCGAAGAAAAGCTGTAGTGGCAGCAACAGTATGAGCAGTGGATACATCAGCAGCAGCAACAGCAGCATGTTAAGCAACAGCAGCACGAGCAGCAGTAACAGCAGTGGAGTGACATCAGGGCACATTAGCACGACTGTCGTGCGGCGTCACACCGCCACGTGCCACACGTCGTTCACGGACACCGTGGACGGAGACGAGGATAAGCCGCCCACTCTGCCACCCAAGGGCCGCAACAAGAGTAAGACCCACAGATAAGAGTCACCAGGAGGACTAGTGCTGTAGAGTCGATGTCCTTAATACATGAAACGTCAATAAGTGCTCTTAGAGAGAGCAGTGCGTTCCTTTTCTTTCGGGGCCAGTGCTGGGCAAGACAGCCAAAATTAATGGATCTGCCACAAACGTTTTTTTGTATGAACTTCAGGTCTAAGGTGTCATCGCATCCATTTTTTCGTTACACATGTTTTTTATTAAAGATTTGGATGTAGAGTTTCTTTGGCATCCGTTGATTCATGCATATATCTCCCACGCAGTCCTGCAGTATATGGACTGCATGACCCGAGACGTTACGACGTTGAACGAGTTCCGCCACTCCCATCAGTCCCGTCAGCTACAACACTCCGAGAATGGTCAGCTCCTGGAGCCCGGTGTGGGGCCTTTCCACCACCACCACCACAGTTTTACGCTAGATACCGTCACCAACGGCCTGCCGGACACCATAGCGCCAGCCTTCCCTACTGAGACGTGAGTTGCCCTTCGGGTCTTTAGAGGCACAGGCGTCCGAGCGCTGTGCAGGTAGAATACAGAAAGAAACACGGTGTGGACTTCAATGGTTTAAATGTAGTCAAATGGTCTCCACTGAGATGGCTCGACCAAGAGATGCCACATTAGCTTATAAGAGAAGAGCCCTAGGATTAAGTTTGGGGTAGGTTCCTTGGATCCTTGGATGTTTTTTGGGAGCCAAGTCCCGGGCCACGCTGGTGCACCGCCACAGGTCACCGCTGCTTCCCCCACTGCTGTTCTACAGGTTGTGCAGTACCTGTAGAACAGCAACCCTTATCACTGTAATTTTTTTTACGGGTAGAGCTTTTTTTTTCTTAGAGGTAGTTACGTATTTAAATATTTCCGGTAGTCCCAAAGACTTGTGGTGCATTGATACTCGGTAATTGGTCACAATCAGGTTGTATATGTTGTGCATTGAAAATCTTTGAAGGATCACAATCATGCTGTACTCGTGGTGCATTGAAGCTCGGAAAAAGGGTCACAATCATGCAGTTTTTGGAGTGCAACAAAACTTGGTAAAGAGTCACAATCGTGCAGTATTTGTAGTGTATGGAAACACGTTAAAGGGTCACAATCTTCAAGTGTTTATGGTACACTAAAAGAACTCGTTAAATAGTCACAATCATGTAGTAAAAGGGCTAAGTTGTGTGAGTGTGAGCGTATAAGGGTGTGAGGTGCGCCTTGCCGTCGGCCACCCCCTTTCTGGGGAATACGGCCTAGTGTCTGTATCTATATCTGTATGGAGTATTTGTGATATATGAAAATACGTTTGAGAATCCCAATCATGTAGTTTTTGTGGTCCACCATCATGCATTATTTTTATTGAATCAATTATATTGTAACGTAGCATAGTTTTGTGTCTTTATTAGAATTTAAAATAAGGTTGATCACTATTTAGTGTAGAATGTCTGATCACCTATTGCGTCATTAGCTGTGGACGCAACATTTCACTTGTTTTCAGCGCCTAATGAGACGTTAAGAAATACGTCCCACAGCTTCACTAACTAAATTTTGATTCATGTAGCCATTCTCTGCAAGTTATCAGCCTGTGTTGTGTTAACTTCAACGCTCGATCCCCCGTCCCTCAGCCCCAACCTTACGTTGCCCTCTGGTCCGCCTCCTGCCTTGCCTCCCAAACGGGGCCGCAGCCTCAGCAAGGAGGCCTCCCTGGACCCTGCGCCTTCTCCGCCCCCCGTCGCCCCATGTGACAGTGCAGACCTCCTCCCGTCCAATAGAAACAGCACCCAACAGTAAGACCGTCTGCACATGAGCAATTTCATTTGAATCCATATAGGATGCCATTGCAAGACCCATCTTGCAATCTCTTTAGCCTAGACATATTTGGTAGTGCATATCATGACTCGGCTCGCGTATAAGAGTGCTTCAACTTGATTTATTATACGACCCAGTTTGCAATCGCTGGTGCCTAGACATATTTGGTAGTGCATATCATGACTCGGCTCGCGTATAAGAGTGCTTCAACTTGATTCAATGGTGTAATGTTCAAACTAACAGGCAACTCTTAATAATTTCGAATTCAGGACTACTGAGATTAATTCATAAATTCTTAAGTTCGATCGCGGTACTGCTGGAATATATTCACATTCAGAACTATGTCACTTTGAATCTTTAAATATTGCTGACATGTTGCTTGTTGTGTCCCAGGAGCGTGATCTGTGCTGTAGGCGAGGAGGAGAGAGGTGTGCTGGAGCTGCTGGATGCGGAGGGTCTGCTGCAGCGCAAGAAGGAGAGCGAGGACGGGCCAGACATCAAAGGCGGCTCGCCGGACGCGCTAATAGTGCACGCCTGCACCGTCCTCAAGACTGGTGAGCAGTGGCTTAGTGACGAGGCTGCTTGAGTGGCTTGGTGATGGGTTATCAGCTAAAGATTCAGTGTAGTTAACTTGTTTTAGGTAAACCAAACCAGTTGTGTTATCGAATAGTGTTGTTCGGACAGTGATGCAAGATTCCAGCTATAAAGTTTTGTTCGACATGGATCATCCCAGCATCGAATTGGGGTAGATGATAGTCCTTGTCCAACTGACTCAAGGTTGTTTTCCTTGTAATGGCAATAAAAGAAGACAGCGAGGCCATATGCTACATCATATCGCAGGGAATACGGGAAGTTACATTCAATGACATGGTAACAATTTTTTATTTATCTTGCACTGTTTTAATGGTCATGTTCCTTGATATTAACATTCGACAATTATTAGGATATGAATATTGTGCAATGATAGTTATTTTTTTTAAAGGAACTAAATCACAGTAGTGTGTTGTGTATAGCAGGAGGAAGACAGCAACCATCCTCCAGCTCCAGACTGGCTGTCGTTACGTGATAATGAACTCGCCATTTTTATAGTGATGTATCGCTGAAGAACATAATGATGTCTCTGGTAACCCAACATCTACGTACGATACCCCGTAAATTCCATATTTGCCTTTACGAATAAATGCTAGCTAACAAAATTTTGATGTTCGAGGTCTTGAGTATTTTAAAATAAGTGAGAAATAAACGAAGCTTGTAATAACGTTTTATTATCTGTTCGTTTCCTATTTTCGCCCTGCCTGTTGTCGAGCAGGACATTTCCACAAGGACGACCGCACCTACCAGGAGGCCTTTCTGACCACCTACCGCACTTTTGTGACGCCCGACGCGCTGGTGGAAAAGCTCCTGTACCGGTACCACAAGTTCATCGCCCACAGCCCCACCGACCGCGACAGGCAGATCGTGGCGAGCAACGCCTTCTCACTACTGGTCTGCGTTGTCGAGGACCTCGCCATCGGGGACCTCAACAAGGAGCTGCTGCAGACGCTGTCCGACTTCCAACACGAGCTGCTATGCAAGGCCGAGTTTAAGTGCGCTAAGATGCTGCGCACGAGCCTTGTGAAGAAGCTGGAGGCTCGTAAGCGCAACCAACAGCCGAGGGAGAGTCTGGCGTCCATGGCTGTTACAACGAAACAACTCGCGCTCCTCGACTTCAAGGCTTTGGAGATTGCTGAGCAGATGACGCTGCTTGACGCTGAGCTCTTCCACAAGGTCTGCCTTTGTACCCGTCTCATGTCACTAAACAGATTTTGCAGACCAAACTTCTAAATACAGTACATTTTTTTCGTAAAACGGAAGTTAATGTCTGAATAAAATTTGTGATACAAATTTCTAACATGTACCTTTATTTATGTTTTGGAAGTTTATTTCTACAATTTGATTTGGTGTTGTCTCCAGGTGGAGATTCCCGAAGTTTTAATATGGTCTCAGGAGCAGAACGAAGAGCGTTCCCCCAACCTCACCACCTTCACCGAACACTTCAATAAGATGTCCTACTGGGTCAGGACCAGAATACTCGACCAGACTGACTCTCGTGATCGCGAGAAGTACGTCATGAAGTTCATTAAAATTCTAAAGCATTTACGTAAGTTGAATAACTTCAACTCGTACCTGGCGCTGCTCTCGGCCCTTGACTCGGCCCCCATCCGTCGGCTCGAGTGGCAGAAGACCATCACAGACGGTCTCAAGGAGTACTGCGCCCTGATCGATTCCTCCTCCTCCTTCAGGGCATACAGGAACGCCCTGGCAGAGTCTAGCCCGCCCTGCATCCCCTACATGTAAGTGGGGGAGACTGCAGTGTTTTAGGAATGAGGGCTTTGGTGTGTGGAAGTGTTTTGGCCGTGGTTGAAGGTTACTGCTTTGTAGACGTTGAGCTAAAGTTGCTGTTGGTGTGCATGCGATTGAACAAGAGTGATAGCCCAAGTTTGCCTGGCGGTTAATACTAAGAAATTTAAAGCTATCATCATATCATAGACACTGGAGAATTTTTGTCATGGCTTCAAGGCCTTGCTTCCAAAGTTTAGTATATTCTTCTATTATAGGTGGGATTCTGAACATGGCTGAACATGGCCTCAGAATACACTTAGATATGGTAGCTATATATACCGATACAGACACTAGGCCAATTACCCCAAAAAGGGACGTGGCCGACGGCAAGGCGCACTGCACACTCCTTTCACACACCCACACAACTTAGTCCTTTTGTGCTAAGCAACACTCTGGGTCATGAGTGCAGTTCGAGGTCAGTGTCAGCAGCAGGGCCCGATATTGTGATTGGCTTCTCCGTGCCGCGTCATGATAGCCGGTTCCGCCTCCCTCCCCCCACCCACGAGGTTTACGCGGGCCGCGTCATGATGGCCGCCCCCCCCCCTCCCCTCCACCCACGATCATCTCATTTCTCAACGAGATGTCAAGGGCGGGAAAACACGTCAGAGCAGCGTCAAAAAATCCATTCACAACCCTTCTCCACTCACGCATATTCAATGCACGCTCTCACGCGACCTCCACACTCGAGTTTCTCCTTTCTAACGCCTGTTTCACACCATCCATATACCCAAACTTCGGTATACCTCTAGGCCTACTTCCATTCACTTAACCGTTATCACCCTTTTTACCAATCTCCCTTCATCCATCCTTACCATGTACCCAAACCAGCTCAGAACATGCGAATCTACTCTGTCCTCTAATTATATTTTCTACCTTCTTCTCTCTTCTGCTTTCACCCCCCAAGTCTCAGCTTCGTAGGACACTGTTGGGACAACTACACCCTCATACAACCCTCTCTTCGCATCCATCCCTAACGTCCATCAGCTCATACCACTCTCCAGTGCACTCAACACTTCACCCCCTTTCTTCAATCGCGATTTTACCGCAGTTTCCATTAGTTCAGCCATCTCTACTTGGGAGCCCAAATACTTAAAACACTGAGCTTCCTTCAATAACTCTCTATTTAGGACACTAATTCTGCTAGCATAGATATTCTTCAAGCATCTTATTGCTTCACTTTTACCCACGTTACCTCGAAACTTCCTCATCCCACACACTCTACCAAACTCCGACACTAGCCAATACAGCTTCTCCTCTGAAACCGCCACCAGTGCCGTATTATCCGCAAACAGTAACTGGCTCAACTGCACACTCTGCCCATTCGCTTCCAACAGCTCTAACTCACGACCCATTGCACTCGCGTTCACCCTCCGACTACTCCATCCATATAGTTTTTGAACCGCCAGGGAGACAACACAGCCAGTTTGAACCAATCACTCCTCTCGCTCGTCACACCGAATAATGCTTTTCTGCCAACATAGAAACAATGAGCCGCTTTCAACAGATATCCACCCACTCCAATCAAACGCAACATCCTCCAAAGCGCTTCACTGTCGACCCTGTCGTATGAATTTTCCAAATCCACGGAGGCCAAGAACACATCGTTTCCCTTCGCAAGTTACTTCTCACAGACAGTCTCACTGCAAAAATCTGATCAGCACAACCTCTACCGCTTCTAAAGTCACACTGTTCCTCGCCAATTGCGCCATCCGTACAGCCCCATAAGCACTCTACTGTACAACCCCTTACCACGTATAACAAATCTATACCTCTTCAGTTGCAACATTCTTTTTTTATCTCCTTTGCCCTTATGTTATGGTTTTGATATTTTCATGTTGGCTAAGTGGGCAGATATACGATTGAGTCTTATAACGGATTTTGTGGCTCCTCCCATCTTAAAACAATAGAAATAACCAGGCGTTAAACACTCTAATAGTTTATAGTTTCCCCTTCCCTATCGATGACACGCACATGGCCCTGTGAATGACCCTGCATTCGTCACTGTCTTTTACGTTATACAATCCGAGAAAAGGCCACCTGCTTCAGTGAAAACAAACATCGGAGGAGAATTAATATATGCCAGGCAAGGGACATCCATGAAATTTGAGCTCTAAGAGTTAAACAGGCCTAAGTCCTGCACTGCTTCAAGGGACACACTCTACGCACCCCTCGATAAAATAGTGTTCGTTACAAGTCTTTTTGTATATAAACATGTGCCAGATGAGGCCAATCA
>SDVV010023222.1:0-12794 GCA_016164225.1 Gammarus roeselii | reverse complement strand
ATATGTATACATATATACATTTATGTATATATCAAGGTACATCTATAAACATGCGCGTCCGTCCGAAATAAAGCGTGTTGTAACGTAATAAGACATTCAATATTGTAACCAGAATACCGTAACACGGACCCGGACGGCTCGGATTTTCAAAAAATGATGTTGTTCAGATAACAATCAAAAAGTGTATAATTTACCTGCTACATCGCCTCTCATCAGCAGTCTCTTATATTGAATCATAAACAAGGCTGTCAAAGCATCCATTACCACTCGTCACCGACAGCAGCTGTCTCTCATAAACTGCACAGCAGTCGTGCCCTGGAATGCACGGGCCTATTTGCAGTCCCGTATACTCCAAATGTTATCAACAATGTGAGCCATATGACGGGGACCAGGGATCAGAGCTTCTGTGGGAGCATTACGGTGTCTTTCATACACCCATAACAGGGATCTGTTCATCAGCGTGTATAGACATCAGCACCGATCTGGGACACCCGTCAATTTTCTGTGGATCCGCTGCTGCAATGGAAAATTGACTTTACGGTCCTGTTTACGAGTCTAAGTAATGATGTTGAGAGCGCAGGGTGTGGGGATACTATTGGCAATCCGAAGAGGATCAATCACTTCTAAGTTTTTTTTTAAGTCCATCACATGGGGGAACATACTGTCATGAATCAATCATTTGAACTTCCGATCGTCGGTTATTGTTTCAAAGCTCTATGCGAATATAGCTCAGATTATGAGGTAACATTTACCCAACTACAAATTGGTTTGGTGCATTCTGAAGGTGACTTTCTGAAAGCTGCTATAATACAATTAAGTTTTTCCTATATCTATACTGATTGATAAATAATCTTGGACTTGAAGTGAAGCACAAGTCTCTAAGCCCTCACGGGCCGAGACGAGGTAAGAAGCTACGAGGCGCTAGGCTGACGGACACCGAATATCTTCCACTGGGACGGTAACTCTGAGGCTTACACTCGATCAGGAATATTCAGCCATGCTCTTACCAACAAAGCTGGTATAAACTAGTACAGCGTACTGCCTCCGTGACTTGGCTGGATGGAACAATGGTGTATGGGGATATTAATCAGCGTACTGCCTCCGTGACATGGCTGGATGGAACAATGGTGTATGGGGATATTAATCAGCGTACTGCCTCCGTGACATGGCTGGATGGAACAATGGTGTATGGGGATATTAATCAGCGTACTGCCTCCGTGACATGGCTGGATGGAACAATGGTGTATGGGGATATCAATCTGATCTTGTTTGTCTTCGGTCTACTAGAGCACGAACTGCCACACGAACATTAGAGCCTACAGAATATAAATCACTTTGACGATCAATCGTAATTGACAGTTCATTATTGTATACAATCAGTTATCTCTAATTGGGATTTATTAAATGTAAAATAATGACATCGGAATCCTACACAATGTGCTTATGGCAAGGAACTGACAGATGCATAGTGTTTTCTAAATTCTGAGTTGAAAGTTTTGATATATATTGGATATATTGGGAAGTTATGTTCGAAAATTATCACTCACCTGCATATGCCAAGTTTTTTCTTACTGTAAATACCGTTCTCACCGGGAGTTATATTATTCATTTTACGATTTGTGATTATTTGATTTGAACTGCATTAGATCATGTTCAGGGTCATAGAACACAAGGTAATATAAATAAAATTCGTTTCGTGAATTGAGAGTATAAAACACAAGATGATATAAATAAAATTCGTTCCTATAATTGGGAATATTGTTATTACTTCTTCGTGAATTTTACTTTCGTGAAATTTCTTTCTCAATTGCTGCAGTTAAACAAAATATTATGTACTATTAGCTCTGAATTATGTACTATTTGCTCTGAATTATGTACTATTAGCTCTGAATTAAGTACTATTAGCTCTGAATTATGTACTATTAGCGCTGAATTATGTACTATTAGATCTGAAATATGTACTATTTGCTCTGAATTATGTACTATTAGCTCTGAATTATGTACTATTTGCTCTGAATTATGTACTATTAGCTCTGAATTATGTACTATTAGCTCTGAATTATGTACTATTAGCTCTGAATTATGTACTATTAGCTCTGAATTATGTACTATTAGCTCTGAATTATGTACTATTAGCTCTGAATTATGTACTATTAGCTCTGAATTATGTACTATTAGCTCTGAATTATGTACTATTAGCTCTGAATTATGTACTTTTAGCTCTGAATTATGTACTATTTGCTCTGAATTATGTACTATTAGCTCTGAATTAGTTCAAATCTAATTCTAGCATTCACTTCGTCTTGCACAAGTTCACAAATTTCTGCGTCGATAAAAATAATTATGACTTACAATAAAAGTCAAATCGTTGAAGAGGACATGTGCTCGGGTTATTCCACATCTCCAGAAGATAAGTACCAAACCTTCTTTAGCACGAACTGTATCGAAGACAACGTTTTTATGTGAATAACATCTTTCCAATCAGTGGACGCTATTAAGGGACACGCTCTTCTAATTTATAAGTCAAGGTAGAAGAATCTTTACTGAAATTCACCCTGCATAAAAAATCAGTACAGGCACCACAATTTGATCCAATAATAACTACAGATTTACCTGAGATAAAAATGTTAAATTCTTGCAGAGAAGAGACCGACATACAGACTCTTAATTCATAAAATCGTGTATTGCAACGTATGTCAACCTACATCGCTTGGATCTGTTTGTATGGCAGGATATGCTGTGAAAAGTAATAGATGTGTGCTAACCGAATTAGGTGAATGATTATAGATGGGGCCTAATTGAATCGTTCGGCGGGCAGCCGGCGGTCGGCGCGGTCCGCGATCGGCTGGCTGGCGTCTGGTGGCTGGCTGGCGGCTGGTGGCTGGCTGGCGGCTGGATTTGCGAATGTTTTGTGTTGTGTATGTTTGTATTGTATATTCTATATTTATATTTGTAGATTGACAATATCTTTAATGAGTGTATTTTATTTATATATTGTTATCCAATCATAAATGGGGTAGAATTGATTCGCTCGGCTTAATAGTGGTGGGCGCCTGGTTGATAACTGGGCTGGTGGTTGGATTTGGGATTGTTTTGGGTTCGGTATTTTTATATTATATATATATTTTTCTGTATATTATATGTTGATATTGTAATCCAATTATTGATAGGGCATGAATTAGTCGCTCGGCTGGCTGGTGGTTTGCGGCTGGTTGGTGGCTGGCTGGTGATTAGATTTGGGTATGTTTTGTGTTTCGTATGTTTATATTATGTATGTATATAAGTTTTATTATAGGAATAGTATGCTACATTAGTTAGGCAGTTTCCTCTCATTGATCTTATCATTACAGGTGCAACAGGTTTGAGTGGTCGTATCCATTGTTGTTGTTTGTTTTAGTGAAAGGAATATACTTATACTTCAAGTTTTGGAGGGGTGGGAGTAGGGGTCGCCTGGGCAAAGGGTCCATTGCGCCTCCGGATTTTTTTTGTCTATCGCGCTCGCTCTAACCGTGTTTTTCTAATCTTGTTATCATTTTTCTGATAGGGGTTTCGTTAGTAATTTGAAGAATTCTGGTATGCATACATTTTATCCGGGTAGGGTATCGGGTGTACGGCTGACGGTATCTCTTTCTCGGCGAACGACTCTCGGTGAATGGCACTATCTTACCTTCCTAGTCAGTTTCTCCTTTTGGAGTGGATGTCATGTAAACAATAACATATTACCTTCAACTAATGTTTTATGGATTTATTGTAATTGCTGGTGGCTGTCTGGGTGGTGGTTGGATTTTAGGATTGTTTTTGTGTTTAGTGTGTTTTTTATTTGTACGATATATTCTATTTATTTTGTTTTAATCTGGGTAAATTTTAGCATTGTATAGGTATAGTGATGTTTTTTGTATTGGGGTAGCGTATGTTTTGTAATGTGACAATTTTTTTCAAGTTGGATGAGTCACTGGTAGTTTGTAGGGTTCGAAATTATTGCTAAGATTTGGTGCTGATACAGGATGTTGCTCTTGTTTTAACATGAGATAGGAAAAAATGTTCAGCAACATTACCATTTAACTCAAAATTTTGTGGGTTTTAGTAGAATAACTTCACTACATTTGTTACATGGTTGTTAGTGTAAATTCGGTTTCATGCCATGCTAGATTATTTTCTAGTTAGGTATTTGTATGAGTGTTGATCGATACCTCCTTTGTCTTACTTTTTTAAAGTTGATTGAGTCATTGGTTGACTGTAGTATTCGAAATTATTGCTAGGGTTAGCTGTTCACAAATGATGTTGTGCTTGTTCTAGTTCACAAAAGGAAAAGATGGCCATCAACTGTTTCATTTTACTAAGGTTTGTGATTTTCAATTTAATTAACACACTCAATTTGTTGCATGGCTGTTAATGTGTATCAGTTTTACGTCGTGTAATTTTTTTTTCGTTGGATATCTGTATGAGCATGGAACTCTAACTCACAAGCTTTTTTTTTTTTGATTAGTGATTGGTAGACTATAAAAAATGAAATTATTGCTAGGGATAGCTGTTGACATAGAATGTTGGTCTTGTTCCAGCTTGCCATGTATGAAAATGGTCATCTGTATCATTTTACTTTGGGTTTGTGATTTTCGATAGAATTACTTCACTTTATGTGTTACATGATTGTATTCTAGATCGCATTAACGTCATGCAGGTTATTTTTTGCGTTGAACGATACCTCCCACGACTTGCTTCTCCCAAAGTTGGTTCACCATTGGTAGGCTGTAGTGTTCGAAATTATAGCTAGGGTAAGGTGTTGTTGTTGCATTTGGTCATAGATGTATTTTTTTTTCCACATGAATTTTTTTTTATCAACTATATCATTTTGCTGCAAGTACGTGATTTTTAATAGAATTGCTCCACCTTATTCAGAACAAGGTTGTTCATGTTAATCTGTTTATGTCTTGTCAGGTTATTTTTTGTAGAATATTTTTCTGGGTTTTGTATATGCGGGAGGAGGGGGGAGTGCAACGTAATTTTTAGTGTCATGCTTTTTTGATGCAGATTTAAGCGTTGTTAGATTATATAGAAAGTATTGGTAAGTTTTATCACGTATATGGGACGTGAGTCATGTGTTAGCTTGCCATAGGACAAAATCTAGAGCATTTTTAATAAATGTTTGTGGTTTTCAATGAAATTACTTCACTGTATTTTTCATAAGCTTGATACTGTTTATCGGTTTCACGTCATGTTAGTTTTTTTCTGTTGGAACGATATCTCGCTCATGATACTGTTTATCGGTTTCACGTCATGTTAGTTTTTTTCTGTTGGAACGATATCTCGCTCATGATACTGTTTATCGGTTTCACGTCATGTTAGTTTTTTTCTGTTGGAACGATATCTCGCTCATCTTGCTTTTTTTAAATGTATGTTTAACCGTTTGGTAGATTGTAGAGTTGGAATTCTTCAAAACGTGTCAGGTGTTGTTATATAACTTGGTTTTGTTTTAGTATTGCGTATGAGGAAAATGCTCATCCACTATAGGGTGTAGGTGTAGAATTACTTCACTTGATTTGTCACACAGTTCGCGTTGCACATCGTTTTCACACGTATTATCATTTTTTGCTGTCTATTGACTAGTTATTTGTATTATATGTGTGGAGCATTTATTAGATTGGTCGCTTCCGTGTTTGGTTTTACTGTTAGAAATAGAATTGTTATTAGAAATAGTTCGTATTTTTTGGAGTAGTGTCAGAAATTGTTTGTAGGTTTAGGTGATGATATTGGGTAGGTGCTGGTCCTGTTTTGATTCGCCTTAGTATAATATGGTCTTCCACTTAAGAGTTGCTCTCACTACGTCCTGTCTACGCCACTTTTGCCTCATATCTCACGTTTCTTTATATGATTTTCACGTATTTTTCTTGTTTTTAAATTACAATTATTTCATTTATTTACAACGATATTTGTGCAAAATTTTCCCGACCGTGTTACTTCTATTTAATTTTTTATAATGTGCAAGTCAGATTCCTTTTCTGATACTTCTTTGTTTCAGTTACAAATTTTGATTTTTTCCCAAATGTCAAGCATTCAATGTCATTCATTGTGAAAATTGTCGAACGAACTAAATTTTTTTGTCGTTCAACACATTAATTCCTTCCTTTAAATTACTATGTTTGTCATTGATGATAGTTATATAGAATTTATTTTCTGTGTTGTCTATCCCCCCCCCCATAACGCACTGCTCCACTCCCCACTTCAACTGTCATTCGTTCATCTCCCTCTTTTGTTCTTCATCTCAAACATTTTGTACATGCACCCGCCCATCGCTACCTCTCATAAACATCAGTCACCAATCAATGTATTGTAAGGACGATGGGGTGTATTCAAGTATCCATTGCAAGATTTGTATGTGATCATTATTGGTGCATTTTTAAATGATATTACACCAAGTGAATATGTAGTGATAGTTGTTTCAACGTTTACGATTTATAAATATATTTCAATTTTTAATAAATCAGTATGAATGATGAGGAGGACTGTGCGGTTGGTTATACGTCGTACGTTGATTTTAATACCTATATACGGTTAATCTTTTTCCTTCAGTCACTAAATTGTTTGCGATAAGATCTAGTCAACCTCATCCAAGCTATCCTATCTACCAGCTCGGTGGCCGAGTGGGTAGAGTGTCGGGCTCTCCTCACAACACAAGTTCATTGGGAGCTGGAGGTTGTAGGTTCGTGCTTACCTGACCCCGAGTGAGACCTTTTGGCCGTTCTCTTGAATGGTAAAAGGCCAGCCCATGAACGCCGCGGATAAAAAAAGGCCATCAGGTGGCTGCTACGCTGCAACCCGGTATATAATCAAATATTATCCAAATTCCAGAAATAAGTTATCCTAGCCAAGAATTATGTATCACTATTAAATTTTTTTGCGCATATTAATTATATTTATTTATTTAGTTTCACTGCCTAATGTTTATCAAATCTCTCCCCTTGTCTCATTATTTTTCGTTCATTTTGTCAAAATTATGTATTTTTCGTTAGAACCCACGATGGCAGTGCCGGCACCTGTGCTGTCACCATGTACACATTTATTCATATATGTATAGAATGCCGTTGCGCCACCGGCCAATTATATTTAGGATAGATTATACTCATTACTTTTCGCACCACAGACACGTTCTCACAGTGTGTAAATTTACCATCAATGACAAACAATACAATATAATATTAGAAATCCGTGTATATTTACCATCAATGACAAGCAATACAAAATAATATTAGAAATCATGTGTTGAATGACAGAAGTGTAGATCGTTCGACATATATATGAAAAAACATGACATTGAATGCTCGATATTTGGGAAGAATCCGAATTTATAACTAAAATAAAAGAAGTATTAGAATGGGAATCAGACATGCACATGATGAAAAATCAATCAGAAACAACAAGCTCGAGATAATTACATACAAATATCATTGTTAATTAATTTAATAACTTTGATTAGAAGAATGTAAAAAAATACGGGAAAATCATGGGAAATACCTGAGATATAAGACAAAAGGTGTGTGGAGAGGATTTATTGAGAGAAACTTTACAGTGGATGACCATTTTCTACTAAGGCAAATCAAAATATGACCAACACCCACCCAATATCATCATCTAAACCTACCAACAATTTCCGACTACTACAAAATAAACCGAAGCGTTCCTAATAATAATTCTTATTGCAACAGTAAAATAACACTGAACCGACCTCCCTAATAAAATGCAAGTAACTACTCAATAAACCACCAAAATAACCTAAGAATACGTAAAAAAAATATGTCGACGCGAACCATGTAACAAATCAATTCTATTCTGTACAAATACACCCTATGGTGGATGCCCATTTTCTCATACTTAATATTGAAAACAAATCAACATCCTATAACAACACATAAAACCAATCAATGATTTCTCAAAGTTCAATCTACCAAACGGTTAAACATATATTAAAAAAGCTTGACGTGCGGCATATCGTTCCAGTGCAAAAAAAAATATTCAACGAAAAAAAAATCTACCATGAAGTGAAATCGTCTTACAATGCCATGCTTGTAACAAATGGAGTGAAGTAATCATGTTGAAAATCACAAGCTTTTAGTGAAAATGCTTATAGGTGATGGTCATTTTGTCCTATAGCAAGCTAAAACAAGACTAACATCCTTTATCAAGCTAAACATAATAATTTAACAACGTTCAAATCTAAATCGAAAAGCAAAACATGGGAGATAACGTTCCACCCCTCCTCTCCCATACAAATCCCCGCAAAATATCCAACAAAAAATTACCTAGCACTACGTAAACCGATTCATATTAACTACCTTGTACCGAGTAAAGTGGAGTAATTTTATTGGAAATCACAATCCTTTGGTAAAAGGATGCAGTTGATGAGCATATTTTCCTAAGGCAAGCTAAAACAAAGGCAACATCATATGTTAACAACTAATTCTAGCAATAATTTCGAATACTACAGTCTACCAATGACTAAACCAGCTTTTAAAAGCAAGACATGGGCGCTCATACAAATATACAACGAAAAAATAACCTAACGTAACATTAAACCTAATTTCAATACCAACCATGAGACAGATATTGGTAGGAAACTTTATTGGAAAATCAAGATCCCATAGTAGAGTGTTACAGGTCATGAACATTGTATTCCAATGGCAAGCTGAAACAAGAGCAGCTTCCTGTATCAACACCGAATCCTAGCAATAATTTCGTACACTACAGTCTCCCAATGGCTGATCCAACTTGCAAAAATAGAGTTACAATACACAACATACACAAACCAATACACATCACCATCACTATTCCAAAACAATAACTAAATATGCACACATTAAACCAAAATAAATAGAATATAATATATAATCAATAAAAGTACGAAACACAAAAACAATCCTAAAATCCAACCAGCGCACCAGCCCTTACAATAAATCCATATAACATTGATTTATTAACATCCACTCCAGAGGGAAAAACTGATTAGGGAGGTAAGATAAAGCTATTCACTGAGGCAGCGAGCGCCGCGAAAAGATACCGCCAGCTGTCCACGCGATACCCTACCCGGATAAAATGTATGCATAACAGTATCCTTCCAACAAGTAACGAAGGCCCTATCATTCCAATACAATAAAAAATAGATAACAAGATTAGAAAAACAAGGTGGGAGCTAGCGCGATGTCCAAAATAAATGTGATGAACTTTTTGACAAAGTGGTCCCTACGCCCACCTATCCAAAAATTGAGGTATATGCCTACTCTCACCGGTAATAAATAAATATATAATGAACAAACAAGAAGCAACCAAGCATTCCCAACTCAGCAAACTATAGAAGGAACTGGCTTTCATGAAAAGAAAGCAAGATAAGACCACTCGAACCTGTTGCATCCGTGGTGATAAAGTCCATGAGAGGAAACTGCCCAACTAATATACCATACCAATAAAAAAAAACAATTACATAAGTATAAAATATTACCCTGCAAAACACGAAACTTTCCCAAATCCAACCACCAGCCAGCCACCAACCAGCCGCCAGCCACCATTCAGCCGAGTGACTCAATAATACCTTATCAACAATTAGAAAACAAAATAAAGCTCTAATATACACACAAAATACATTCATTCATTAAATCAAAAATAGATCTAAAATATAGAACTGAAAAAAAATCCCAAATCATACCACCAGCCCAGCAATCAACCAGGCGCCAGCTACCAAGCAGCCGAGCGGGTCACTTATACCTTGTCTTTAATTAGAAAACTAATACATTGATAAAATATGCACACAAATGATATCCAGTCATTAAACCAAAATAAATATATAATAGACAATATAAACATACAGAACACAAAACATTCCCAAACCCAGCCGCCAGTCAGACACCATTTGCCAGCCAACCGACCGCTGACCGCGCCAACCGCCGGCCGCCCATCGGGCAACTCAAATAAGCCCTATCAATAATTCTCCACTTAATTCGTTTTTGTGCACATATCCACTACTGTGAATTCACAAGATACTCCAGCTTAATGCAGCGTTTCAAACAATTCTTGGGATAATGTAAACAGTGTGAGAGAACAAAATCTCTCGCCAAAAATTTGTGCAACCAGTTACTCAAAACTTACAAAGTGGGTTTTGTTTCAATATTTTCTTGAATATGCATCCTAGCACATTCAAGTGGGTGTCACTACAGAAACGATCTCTCCTAACTGTCGCCAGTAGCCCGTGTATCCCCTGCTGTATAACTGGAGAAATAATCCTATACGCTATGCGGCCAAGAATTTTTTGTCCAACATCGAGTTTAATTTTCGGACTCTTTCTGTAGGATTGAATGACATGATCTTCAGTGCTAAAATTCGGCAATAATCAGCAAAAGCAGCCGCTCCAATCGCTTGTGTTCACCCCTCAACTCCATTTGTAAAGTGATTAGGAGACTAGGAGTCTCGACAACATGAAATACCATATACTTATCTTAGCTATGCGATGAGTCACTATGTATTCCAAAGAGTGGAGTAAGGTAAACTTAGACATGACACGCTCAAATGAACGTTCTAACAATGATAAAAATTGTTATACTGCAAACTAAATTTGTTGGAAATGTTACCTCTTTCAAACGTTCTATAGATTGCTGAGTCACCCGGCGGGCGGCCGGCGGTTGGCGCGGTCGGCGGTCGGTTGGCTGGCAAATGGTGTCTGGCTGGCTAATGGATTTAGGAATGTTTTGTGTTCTGTATGCTTATATCGTCTAATATATATTTATTTTGGTTTAATGACTGGAGAATATAATTTGTGTACATGTAGGCGTTGGTTATACAACGCATCAAACATTATTCACCGTTAATCGTGAGCATAATTGGCATGTGAGTCACAGTCTCTTTGACTCAACGGAGGAATTGCTTAGAAAATTACATAAATCAAATTCGATGGGAGCTGCTCTTGAATTATGTTTAAATCTAATGATGCTTAACAAAGTGCAACCCACTTTTAATTATCGGTTTAAAGGCAAATACCTGCAGTCAAAAAGATGTTACCGCTCTGATAATTTAGCTTAGGAACCGCTTACCCAGAGGTGAAACAATGTAAGCCGGCTGAGAGTTCGGTATTAAACAGTGCAATCGAAGACAAAATCGAGGCTGGCCGGTTGTATAGGTTAAATCCAACGTGCACGTAGTAGAGCCTTTATGGAAGCCTGTTGCGAGGTGGGCCAACATCATGATACCCACTCTGGCCACCCTCATGGACGTCTGTTGCGAGGTGGGCCAGCATCATGATAACCACTCTGGCCACCCTCGTGGACGTTTGTTGCGTGGTGGGGCCAACATCATACCAACCACTCTGACCACCCTCATGGACGTTAGTTGGAAGGTGGGCCAACATTATGATAACCACTCTGGCCACCCTCATGGACGTTTGTTGCGTGGTGGGGCCAACATCATACCAACCACTCTGACCACCCTCATGGACGTCTGTTGGAAGGTGGGCCAACATTATGATAACCACTCTGGACACCCTCATAGACGTCTGTTGCGTGGTGGGGCCAACATCATACCAACCACTCTGACCACCCTCATGGACGTCTGTTGCAAGGTGGGCCAACATTATGATAACCACTCTGGCCACCCTCATAGACGTCTGTTGCGTGGTGGGGCCAACATCATACCAACCACTCTGACCACCCTCATGCACGTCTGTTGGAAGGTGGGCCAACATTATGATAACCACTCTGACCACCCTCATGGACGTCTGTTGCGTGGTGGGGCCAACATCATACCAACCACTCTGACCACCCTCATGGACGTCTGTTGGAAGGTGGGCCAACATTATGATAACCACTCTGACCACCCTCATGGACGTCTGTTGCGTGGTGGGGCCAACATCATGCCAACCACTCTGACCACCCTCATAGACGTCTGTTGCGTGGTGGGGCCAACATCATGCCAACCACTCTGACCACCCTCATGGACGTCTGTTGCAAGGTATGGCCAACATCATGCTAACCTCTCTGAACGTCTCCTAGACGTCTGATGCGAGGTACAGTCAACATCATGCCAACCACTTTTATTATTCTCATGAACCTCAATAGCGAGGTATGGCCAACATCATGCCAACCTCTCTCTGTTTTGAGGCATGGCCAGCATCATGTCAACCTCTCTCAGCTGCAAGGTAGGGCCAACATCATGCCAACCTTTCACTGTTTCGAGGCATGGACAACATCATGCCAACCTCTCTCTGTTGTGAGGTGGGACCACCATCAGGCTACCCACTCTTCACACCCTCATAGACGTCTGTGGTGTGGTGGGGCCATTATCATGCTACCATCTGCACACTCTCGTAGAGGTCTGTTGCGTGGTGGAACCACCATCAGGCTACCCACTCTGCACGCTCTCGTAGACGTCTGTTGCGTGGTGGTACCACCATCAGGCTACCCACTTTGCACACTCTCGTAGACGTCTGTTGCGTGGTGGTACCACCATCAGGCTACCCACGCTGAACACTGTTGTAGGCGTCTGTTGCGTGGTGGGACCACCATCAGGCTACTCACTCTGCACACTCTCGTAGACGTCTGTTGCGTGGTGGTACCACCATCAGGCTACCCACTTAGCACACTCTCGTAGACGTCTGTTGCGTGGTGGAACCACCATCAGGCTACCCACTCTGAACACTGTCGTAGGCGTCTGTTGCGTGGTGGGACCACCATCAGGCTACCCACTCTGAACACTGTCGTAGGCGTCTGTTGCGTGGTGGGACCACCATCAGGCTACCCACTCTGAACACTGTCGTAGGCGTC
>SDVV010023221.1:0-12794 GCA_016164225.1 Gammarus roeselii | reverse complement strand
GTTAACAATCTTAGCTATGCAGATGATATGGTGCTGTTAGCACCGACTCTCTCAGCATTGCAAAAGCTTCTTGATATCTGTAATAAATTTGCTGAACCTCATGATATTGTATATAGCACTGCAAAAACTGTATGTATGCTAGTTAAACCGAAGGGTCCTAGTTACTACCTATCGACTGAGATAAAACTAGGCGGTGTTGCACTGGATTATGTGGATGAATTTCAATATCTAGGGCACATCATCACAGCAGATTGCACAGATGACAAGGATGTTGCAAAGCAAACAAGGCGGCAAAATGCAGTTGGTAACATGCTTATACGAAAATTCTCGTTTGCACCAAGGGAAGCTAAAATCCAGCTCTTCAAATCATATTGTTACCCGATTTATTGTAATGCAATGTGGAGAAAATACTTTCAATATTGCATGAGGATATTGACAGTGAGTTATAATGACACATTTAGACGGCTGATGCAGGTCCCTCGCTCGACGTCAGCGAGGAGGGTTTTTGCTGAAAACCAATCAGATCACATCAAGGTACTGTTCCGTTAAGCGGCACACAGCCTTATGACTCGAGTTATGAACTCCCCAAATGAAATCCTCGTTGCAATCTGCTCTGGTGATGTGCTCGTTGCCTCGTCATTGTTAGGGCGATGGAGAGAATTACTATACGCATAGGCAGGATAGAGTTGTATGCCGTAACTTGTTCTTAGTTGTGTGCGGTAATTTTATAACTTTGTTCACACTGTAACCCTAAAATAAGATGTCTCAATTGTAAAACTATGCCCATGCTCATTTCATGCTCATTCTTCTTATTTTATTATAACACGAGTGTTTTAGTTTCTTTCATTCAGTATTGAATGTTCTCTATAGAGTTTCCATCTTCAATGCAAGGTTCTGTCTATTTATATACTATTATAGGAATATTAGGATATTTTACGTTTGTATCTGCAATGTAGAACATTATTTCAGGGGTAATTTAGTTAGATGGCTTATCTTTTTAGTGTTTTATATGTCTTTCACATACTGTTACAATAATTGAAGCGGAAAAAATATAGCTATCGAAGACACGATTTGTAACAAGCTTGGTCTTGTTGTCAGTTTATTGTTTATTTAGTGTAAACCATACTTCAATGTTTAGGAGGAGTTAGAGGAGCCCCCTAGGCCAAAACTCGTTGCGTTTATGTTTATTTGTACAAGTAGACCGTTTCACTATGATGGATACCCTCGTATATTACAATTTTTTCCAATCTTGCTCACTATGACAGAGTAGAAAATTACATAGTTATTTCATTATTGTTGTATGATTTTTTACACGGTAATCATAGGAATATATGTTTAAGAGGTGTAAATCCGTGCTACATCTTTGTGGTATTTCGTCATTAAACCCTAGCAAGTATGTAGTTTAACGTTTTAGAAGATGATCTACTGGATGGATTGGTCCTGGGTGGCTTACACTCTTTGGTAGTCATTTGGAGTTCATCCATGTTCAACGTGAATTTGTAAGTTCTTGTGGATGCTGGTCTTAAGTTCTATGGGCTTGTTAGAGAAGTTATGCGATGTGCTGCTGGTCGTTGTAGTGATTTGCATAGGTCGTCAGTGAACAGAAGCCCAGATTCATAGCCACACTCCTTGAGTCTCATGTCAAGCCCATTCCTCACAACTGTTCCTGTGTATGGATCCTTGGTTATGTCCAGGATGTGACTTTGCTCGGAGCTGTTCAAAGAAGATGTACTAAGCAGATGCATGGTATGTCTAGGTATTGTACCATAACTGGCTGTTGCCTCTCAATTTTGTTCCATATTAGGGGAACTTTGCTGAGAAGTGACCCAATAAAGCATTGTAGAATTCGTTGTTATGGCACAGTGGGCGTTGATTTTGTCATACAAGAGGCATAGCATCAGTTAGGTCTAAGCATTTATTACATATTTAAATGAGTTTCATAGTATTATCCCTTCATTATGCATGAACTCAGTGTTTGTTTCGAATGTCAGTTATTTTCGGTATAGCTGTTCTGTTAGTATACGATCTTAGTCATGAACCAGATCACGTGGGATATTGGAGTAGGCTTTATCATCTGGGTGTGGTAGGATACACCGTATATTATCTTAACCATTGTCGGTGAGGGTTGAGTAAAAAATCTTTTTTAGCTATTTCAGAAAGCCGTTATACGATTTTGAACGGTTTTCATAGGAATAGAACTTTATTTGGAATACATTCTCCTAATTTGATGTAGTGTTGGGTATAATTTCGCTTAATTGGATGTAGTGGTTTAGAATATTGATACATTTTTGCCTCTTGATGTTGGATCAGTGGTACTGTTTTGAGTTGTCTTGGAGAATCAGTACCGGATTTGTGTTGAGTGTTAGTGTTAAAATACTCCATTAGTTTAATGTAGTTCTCAATTATGTCTTCACTAGATGCTTATTCCCCTATGTCTTACTTTTATAAATATTTTTTAACCGTTTGCAGTTTGTACAGTTAAAAATTTATCGATCAATTCAGGCTTTGTTCTAAGATTTCGTTCCAATTCAGAATATATGACTTATTCGAGCATTCACAATATCCAGTCTAGCATTCTTCCATATAGGTTTATGATGTAGGGGCTGTAAACCTAACCCATCCTAACCTAACCTAAACTAATCTAACCAAGAATTATATATTTTTCCAGTTTTCATATTTATGTTAGGTATTTCTTCACTGATTCCAGCTTTATTCAAGTCAAATCAAATCACTCCACATGGTTCTATTTTTTGTAGTTTTTTTTAATATCACACACTATGTACACACACACTTTTGTTCGCATTTACAGGGTCGATGGCTGCACCTGCACCTGCACCTGCACATGTGCCAGCACCATGTAGACACATACACACATTTGTACGCATGTACAGGGTTGATAGCTGCACCTGCACCTGCACCTGCACATGTGCCAGCACCATGTAGACACATGCACACATTTGTACGCATGTACAGGGTCGGTTAACATCTGTAGCATTTTACCTCGGATCTGTGATTTTCCATTGGAACAAAGTCCCTTGCGTTTGTTACAAGATATTTAATGTGGATCAGCTTTACGTCAGGTTAGGTTAATAGATCTAGTCATCCTAACCTAACCTATTCTATCCAAGATTGATGTATTATCAATCGAGTTTTTTGTGCTCACATGAGTTTTTCTTTGATTTGTGCTGTATACATATCAAATCTACCCACTTAGCTCTACATCTTTGATCTATCATTAATAGTTTGAATGTACTCCTACAATTTTGATTGAGCGTATTTTTCGCTCAATTTTTCATATATAAATTACACAGTTTGAATGTTATAGGTATTTCATGGTAATTATTTTTCGTGAGATTTATGTATGAGCGTTGTTCGATCCCTCCTCTTATTACTTTTAGAGTCGGTATTTGTCATAGACAGGCTGTATTATTCCAAATTTCTACTCGGGGCTCGTTGGTGTTCTAAGATGGTACTTTTGTTATACCTTCCACTGGTTAACCTAATCAAGAATTATGTCACCGTTCGAGATGTTTTCAGCTTACTTATTATATTCAGTCAGTGTTTTAGGATTTATGCATAACAAATATCTCCACTTGACTTTACATTTTGATCTGTCCTTTGCAGTTTTGATACACTCATCCATTTTTATTGTAAATTAGATCGTTTGTTTGATTGTTATGGGTATTTTCATATGATTCTTGATTTTTGATTTGACACAATTCTACATAACTTTGACATGTTATTCACACCCATCAAACCTAACCTAACCTAACTTTATGTATGGTATTCAATCATTGATATACACATATGAAGCCCTCCACACGACTCTAAATATCACTTCAACTTACATGTTATTCAATTCATTGTCCCTCTCGACCCATATTAGTTAGCAGGGAGGCCCCATTTTCAAACTTAGATGGATTGAATGTTACAAATCATTCATATTTGTATGTTTCACCTCACACATGGGTGAGTGTGTGTGTACCTATATTTATGCACACTCAACCTAACATAACCTATCTTAACCAAGAATTATAAATTCTTATTCAACTCTTCATGCCTGTGAAATTTTTCTTTCAGTGATTTATGCTTTATTCATATCAAATCTCTCCACTCGGCTCTACATTTTAATCCATCATTTGCAGTTTGAATACACTTTTCTAATTTTGATTGAGCAAATTTCAGGCATTTTCATATGTATGTTGCGTCATTTCTTTGAACGGTATTGGTTATTATTTTTTTTTCGTGGGACATATGTATGAGCGTTGCTTGCGACCTCCCATGTGTTACTTTTGAACTCGGTATATGTCATAGGTGGAATGTATTACTCCAAATTTTCTGGTCGGATGGCTCGATGGTGATATAAGATGATACGCTAGGTATAGCTTCCACTGGTCAATCTAAACAAGAATTATGCGGCATCGTTCGAGATTTTTTCGTGCTTACATATGATATTCAGTCATCAATTTTATGATTTATATATATCAAACATCTCCACATGGCTCCACATTTTGATCTAACATTTGCAGTTTTAATACCCTTCCAATTTTGATTGAGCAAAGATCCCCATTTTAAACCTGGATTGTTTGAATGTTATAGGTAATTCATATTATTTGTTGAATTTGACACAAATTTTTAAACCACTTCCACTTATTAGTCGCATTCAACCCAACCTAACCTAACCTCTCTTAACCATGCTCTTGCAAGTAATTTCGTCATTCATTTTTACTTTATACTTATGAATCTCTCCACCCGGTTCTTTATATCACTTACACCTAGTTCTTTTTTACTTCGTGGTCCCTCTTTACCATATTATTTGGCGACGATCAACTATTTTAAACGTAGGTTTTTTAATGTTATGTGTAATTCATGTACGTCACCAGTTTCACACAAACGGATACATGGTCTCACACTAGTTTTTCTTAATTTTTCTTCAACATCTCCTGGCACTACACCCTCTAACGTCTTACACCTATTATTTTTTTATTCAACTTCATTAGTTTTATTATCTGGACCATGACTTTGCTTGAGATTATGCCCTAAATTGCTTGTCAATTTATCTTTATTCAACTCTTTTTGTTGTCTGCAAATTTGGTGCACACCCCCCTCCAATTCCTCCACTATTATTGAAAAAAAAGCCTTATCAAGCTATACCCCATCCTTCCTCAACAGTATCACAATGTTGAATATGTGTTTGTACATGCGTATGCTCCTGCGTATGTACTTGAACATAGTTAAAAAATGTATAACAAAATTTTGCATTCAAAATGTAAATAAAACTTCACATTTTCGAGGGATAACAGGGCCAAGACGGTCTATTGAAGTTGTATGATGGCTTCTAAAGTAAAGTCCGCGCCTCGAAAATTTGAAGTTTTATTGAAATTTTGAATCTTAAATTGTGTTATACATTTTTTTATTTTCGTACACGTACATACGCATGAACATACACATGTACAAATACATAGTCAACGTTGTGATACTGTTGATGAAGGATGGGGTATAGCTTGATGTGGCGTTTTTTTTTCAATAATAGTGGAGGGATGGGAGGGGGGTGTGCAATAAATTTGCAGAATACAAATAAAGTTGAATAAAGATAAATTGACAAGCAATTTAGGGCATCATCTCAAACAAAGTCATGGTCCAGATAATAAAACTAATGAAGTTGAATAAAAAAATAATAGGTGTAGGACGTTAGAGGGTGTAGTGCCAGGAGATGTTGAAGAAAAATAAAAAAAAAATAGTGTGAGACCATGTATCCGTTTGTGTGAAACTGGTGACGAATATGAATTACACATAACATTCAAAAATCTACGTTTAAAATGGTTGATCTTCGCCAAATAATATGGTAGAGAGTGACCACGAATTAAAAAGAACTAGGTGTAAGTCAACATCATTCGATCCTCAGTTGACCGACCTGACCTGAAACCGCAAGATTCGGGTGACACCAGGCAAATTTCCTCCAAATAAGTAGCCAGCCTTGCCACTATTATCCGCTTCTTTGTCTTACAACAAACTGATATGAGACATAACAGGCCAATAATAGAAATGATTATGACGAGAGCCAGACACGTAGAACGGCACCACAAGTGATTGGCCACAAGAAATGGGACAAACCAAGGCTAACATAGTACATATAATAAATATTACTAATTGGATAAGCCAACTCTAAGTAACTCGACTTTATAAGCATAGGATGAACCCCATCCATGTCATCCAAGGTCAACAAGGACCGAGCAATATCTTCCACAGCTATCACAGACGGTTTTATAGGCACAGGAAAATCTGGAAAATAGCGGAACTATTAGGGTCATCCGTTACAAACAGCAGAAAACTTCTGCGCGAAAATCTCGCCCTCATCGACCGACTTAACAACCAAGCTACCACAAGGGGCCTATTTCTTTTTGTCTTCTATAGAAGCGCTATGACAACGGAGGAACGTTGACTTTTCAAATAAGTCCCTGTTCACACTTGTATGGTCTAGAGATATCAAAATTGTGAAGTCTGATTGTAGTCTCTTAATACCTATCCAAAGCTTCCAGCACACATGCATCTATTCTGTTGAAGAGATCTCGCAGTGTTAGATCGTGACTGCAAAACCAGTCAGGAGGGGATCGGACCAAAGCATTGCTTCCAGCACACATGCATCTATTCTGTTG
The DNA here is from genome assembly GCA_016164225.1 of Gammarus roeselii. Classification (NCBI taxonomy): domain Eukaryota; kingdom Metazoa; phylum Arthropoda; class Malacostraca; order Amphipoda; family Gammaridae; genus Gammarus; species Gammarus roeselii. Next base: position 6,138 of record SDVV010023221.1, on the reverse strand, counting down.
AAGAGATCTCGCAGTGTTAGATCGTGACTGCAAAACCAGTCAGGAGGGGATCGGACCAAAGCATTGCTTCCAGCACACATGCATCTATTCTGTTGAAGAGATCTCGCAGTGTTAGATCGTGACTGCAAAACCAGTCAGGAGGGGATCGGACCAAAGCATTGCTTCCAGCACACATGCATCTATTCTGTTGAAGAGATCTCGCAGTGTTAGATCGTGACTGCAAAACCAGTCAGGAGGGGATCGGACCAAAGCATTGCTTCCAGCACACATGCATCTATTCTGTTGAAGAGATCTCGCAGTGTTAGATCGTGACTGCAAAACCAGTCAGGAGGGGATCGGACCAAAGCATTGCTTCCAGCACACATGCATCTATTCTGTTGAAGAGATCTCGCAGTGTTAGATCGTGACTGCAAAACCAGTCAGGAGGGGATCGGACCAAAGCATTGCTTCCAGCACACATGCATCTATTCTGTTGAAGAGATCTCGCAGTGTTAGATCGTGACTGCAAAACCAGTCAGGAGGGGATCGGACCAAAGCATTGTATTACCAGCACGCGACGGGACGAGCGTTATCATCAATAGAAAGTCCCACAAATTCAAAGTCCTAGTCCAAGGCTGACAGAGCATTGGAATTTCAAACAGAATCTCCTTTCTGCGGGACTAACCTCCTACTCACAGCAGCACCCCCATCGCCCATCTCACCCATGACAACATAATCAATAACAACATGAGAATGACTACTACTGTGTAGCGGTGATGGAAACTTCAACACTCTCAACCCGACCAGGCTCTGTCGTAGTAGCAGATCTATGATATCGACAGAAATTATGGTAGGTTTAATTAACCAGTGCACCAAGACAAGTTAGTCAAAACATGTCGGAATCTTGTAATCACATGGGGAACTATGTATACTAAAATTATCAAGAAGATTAAAATCCCACAGAATTACATCATCCAAACTCAGGCAACAGACCACGATACACTCAGCAAGAGCGTCATCCTGCACGACAGAATTAGAAGGAGCAAGGACGTCCAAATCTAACAGATGTACAGCACAGGCTATAGAACAATCAAAACCAACCTCTAGAAACTTCCACCTATCAGCCACATATAAAGAAGCATCTTGTTTCCTAATGTTATCTGTATCACCACGAATAACGACATAACCAGGAACCAAACAAACAAAGAGACAACACCAGGCTCTAACCAAGCCTCCGTAACAGCCGAACAGTCAAACCTAAATCCTTCATCACAACCGACACACGACTAATCTCAATACACAGATAATTGACAATGATTGTATCAAATTAAACATTGTTAAGAACTAATCTCCGGCACGCGGGCAATGCACGGTCGCCACCACGACCAGCCGAATCCCAGTGACCACACCACCAGTCAAACCACCAGCACCAGCATGCACGGCAGTAGCGCCATGAGCATCACCAGCTACACAACCACGACCGACGGCTGCACCACCACGACTTCTGACCGCACAACCACGACTACCGGCCTAACCACCACGATCCCTCGCCGTACCATCACGACCACCAGATCGCGCCTCCAGCATGGGCCATGGGCCAACTACAGCATGGGCCATGGGCTAACTAAAGCACAATTCTCACCACCACGAGCCCCAAATCAAATCGACTAGCTGCACCACCATGACCACTAGCTGGCCTACCAAAATCACTAGCCGCACCACAACGACTCCCAACAGAATCACCGTCACAGTTATCTACCACAACGTCACATCCAGCCCCAACCACTTCAGAAGCCGCACCAGTGGCCTCATCCCGCACACCAGACGATCCCACAGAACGACGATTGCGAAGCTCCCGACGCTGCTTGAAAGGAAATCATTTTGGATGTAAACTCTGCGGAAGTCATAAGAATATTCAACTGAGAAGCAGTACCTTTTTTCCCACTTCACAATCCAATAAGTTGCATCTAAACCCACCATAAAAGTTGGAGCCAGTAAAGAACTCTTTGCCTCTGGGAAACATTAGCCTCTTATTTGTTCTCCATCTTGGTTTTTCTATCCCACTAACTTTCACGTCTTTTTTCTCAGCTTTACAATCAGGAATACTAATCATTTGTTATTTAAAATTGATTTTAGAAAAATGTTAGCAATAATATGTTGAACACCAGTGTGCTGAGGACCGATACAAATATTAATTTGTTTATAAAACAATTTATTTGCATAATTTATAATTGTGGACACCCGCACATTGTATGTTTACTGTCTATCTACGCTGGATTTCCACGTGTAGTCTACACAGTTCTGGGACCTCTTCGTTCCTTCTCGGTCACTATTCTTTTTGTTGTCATGCTAGTTTCCACGTGCATGCTATGAAGCTCTCAGATCCTCTCCTTTCTTCTCGGTCACTGTTCTTTTTGTTGTCATGCTAGTTTCCCCGTGCATGCTATGAAGCTCTCAGATCCTCTCTTTCTTCTCGGCTGCTGTTCTTTTTGTTGCCACCACCCGACGGTATCCCGTGGCCCCAAAATGAGGTGGGCAGGTAATCAGATATCCCATTACTGGCGATGCATACATCAGGTCTGAGACACAATGCGCCCGGTGGCCTTACTGGATGAACGAAATTTCTCAGCCTCAATTCTGTGGGACTGGGTTAGAGATACGATTTTGGCTGAGAGATGAATAGACTGGTAATGACCTTTTCCAAAATTCGACGAGACTGGGAATCAATTTTGGTTACGAGCGAAAGACGCATTGGTGAGCTGTTTTTCAACGACGACGCACGATAGAAATTGGGTAATAATATTGCTAACATTATTGTTCAGATCGAGAGGCCATAAATTTCCCACTACTCCTTTAATTTTAGCGGTATTATATTCGAGTGCCTTTTTTTTACATACGGTCGACCGTGATAGCGGTCATATGTTCAAGTGCCGGTTTGAGCACATATTTTCACCATGTATGGAAAAATGTAGTTATTTTCCTCATTTCTCGAATTCAAATTGAGACATGAACAAAGCATTTACGAATGAGAACGAAGTAAAAAAGAATTTACGAATGAGATCGCGATCAAGTTTTTTTTGTTGATTGGTTAATAACATTTATCTTTCTACACATGCGCAATATAAACATTTTTTCATCGTCTGCATGTATGCCTCTCCTGAGTCTGTGAAACATTGTTCCTCTCATTGAAAGTTACTAAGTTTGGTCGAACATTCAAACGGATAAAAACGATGCCTATGGGGTATGAAACTATAGCAAATTCTCAACGTCCAATGAACTACATTTAAGAGTGTTTTTACAACGGTAGTACTATAAGGTGACCTAATTCATGGGGATCGAAGTTCATACATCAAATATAGCAACGTTCCCTAGCGCTCGAACTTTACGATTAAACGATACGTTCTTTATTTGTCACACTTTCATACCTATGGGGTATTGATCAATTTCAATGTGTGTTTTTTCTCGCATGCTTACGTAATTGGAAGTCTGACAGGTTAAAAACCTGAAATGAATAGAAGTTGTGTCTATTTCTTGTAAGAGGTGAACGTAAACGAGTGGGTATAAGCGACTAATCAATAGGTTCATCAGCGAAACAGTTCATGGAAGCGCACGCAATAGATTTGTAAGTAAATAATGTCTTTGCTAACCTGCTGCTTTTGCGGCTATTGCTTTTGGTGGAACACACAAATGTAATCCTTGCCAATCAGAAAATATTCGTGAACTGCGGTGATCGGAAGCTGGCTACCGAACGGATGATAGATGGTCGGATATATGTTGTTGTATCATTGCAACCACCGATGACGTACCTAATCAAATTATATATCACACCATGCAATCATGCTATAGGTAGAGGGCCAGCATATCTCAATGCGTTCGTTTAAGAAGGGATAAAATTACTTTCAGATGCTTCTTGCCCCCTCAAATCTCTACTGGCGAAAGTGGACTCAACCACCCATACAATGAAGATGCGTGGCGGGGGATTTTTGGAGAGCCCACATTTAGTCCCATATTAGAAACTGCTAATTCATCTGTACTTTCCCGTCTCAAATTGGCGGTCAAAAAAATTTAGTGCCCAAGCCCACCGTTCTTTTAACAATTTGATGACGTACTAGTTACCTGTATTGTAATCCCTTTTCAATTTTATTCTCTATTCTTGATTGTTACATCAGTGTTAATACTGATATGGCATATAATAGCTGACATTACAATGTATAAATACTGAAACAATATCAATCTCCTTAACAAACTATTCGGGAACACCGTAAACTTTTTTGAATTTGTAAATTTTTCATCGACATAATTTCAGACAAAAATTGGAAAACATTTGCTAGTGTTTTTCTTCCCAATGGCAACAGAAAGTTTAACTTTATCCTGAGAATAACCGCCAAACAGCCTTAATTGCTGTCTAAGTTATAATGTATGCACGACAGCTGACGGCGCTGGTGGCCCCAGGAGGTGTTTTCTCCAGATGTTTGTTGCAAGCCTTGCATACAAAAAGAGGCGGGCAAAACTACTGCACAAAAATATCAGACCTCTGAAACTAACGATCATGTTAGTGTTTAACTTTTTGTTTAGATCGGGAGACTGTTCAGTGTAAAGATTAATAGTAGAATGAGTGAAAGTATCAATAAACGTTTGAGTCATGTTATAACATTGCACCAAATAAATTTATTTTTTCTTTCGCAGCTGAATATTAAAAAACAAAACTTGACAATGCGAGAAATGTTAAAAAATTCTGCTTCAAAAATTTCTCCATGAACACAAATAATTTCAAGACTCTTTTCAATACAGCAATATTGGATGACGCTCCTCCTCCTCACCTCACTCGTCTTACTCCTCGACTCTTCATCCCATATCAGCGATCACACTGATGTTTTTATCGGCCCTAAGCGTCGTCTTTTCAATGCGTGAACAGCTGTGCTATGAAGTGGCCTACGCTCAGTGTTGAGCAAGATTCAGGTTCATTACACATTATCAGGAAATTTTATCTAAAACTCGGCGGCATAAATCCGACGATGCAATGGAACCATGCCGCAACGGACATTAACGGTACCTGTCTCGGAATTGCACCAATTAACGTATAATGCCGCAACGGACATTAACGTACCTGTCTCGAAGTTGCACCAATTAACGTACAATGCCACAACGGACATTAACGGTACCTGTCTTGGAGTTGCACCAATTAACGTATAATGCCGCAACGGACATTAACGGTACCTGTCTCGTAGTTGTACCAATTAACGGATAATGCCGCAACGGACATTAACGGTACCTGTCTCATAGTTGCACCAATTAACTGATAATGTACTTGACTCCTTTTTTACAGCAAGCCGATTACCCGTTGAAAAAACAATAACAATATTATAAAAGACATTATTGAGGAGATCCCTCGTAATTCTGGTGTTTCACAGAGGATTCATTAATTACTATGAAATACATTCAATGTATTTCATGGCAGGGCCCCTGACGACAGTCGTAACGCGGCCCGGAGACGGAGTGACGGTCTGGCCGCCGCTGTATGGCAGGGTCACTAACGATAGTCGTAACGCGGCCCGGGGACGAAGTGACGGTCTGGCCGCCGCTGTATGGCAGGGCCACTAACAATAGTCGTAAAGCGGCCCGGAACGGAGTTACGGTCTGGCCGACGCTGTATGGCAGGGCCACTAACGATAGTCATAACGCGGCCCGGGGACGGAGTGACGGTCTGGCCGTCGCTGTACGGCAGGGCCACTAACAATAGTCGTAATGCGGCCCGGGGACGGAGTGACGGTCTGGCCGACGCTGTATGGCAGGGCCACTGACGATAGTCGTAACGCGGCCCGGGGACGAAGTGACGGTCTGGCCGCCGTTGTATGGCAGGGCCACTAGCGATAGTCGTAACGCGGCCCGGGGACGGAGTGACGGTCTGACCGCTCCTGTATGGCAGGGCTACTGACAATAGTCGTAAAGCGGCCCGGAACGGAGTTACGGTCTGGCCGACGCTGTATGGCAGGGCCACTAACGATAGTCATAACGCGGCCCAGGGACGGAGTGACGGTCTGGCCGTTGCTGTATGGCAGGGCCACTAACAATAGTCGTAATGCGGCCCGGGGACTGAGTGACGGTCTGGCCGACGCTGTATGGCAGGGCCACTGACGATAGTCGTAACGCGGCCCGGGG
>SDVV010023220.1:0-12795 GCA_016164225.1 Gammarus roeselii | reverse complement strand
AGCCATGTTGTTGGAGGGGACTTGATGGTGCTTCTTTATCGGCACTATTAACAATATTTCGGCGAGTGTCCCGGTCAGCTGTGATGGGTGTGTCAAGTCAGCTGAGAGGAGAGGCGGGGTAGGGTGCAGGCGGGTGTCGTTGGCAAGCAGAAAGGCTGTGGTCACTTGGGAGAGGGGGTAGTGTGTGGGGGTATGTTGGGTAGGCCGTAGGGGCGGGCTTAGGGGTAAACAGGAAGTCGAGGATTTGGGGAAGGAGGGCTGGATTTTGGGGCTGTTTAGACGAGATTGGTGGATATAGTGTGGTAAATGCCTTTCAGCCCTAAGTGGTGGAGATCCTTCATGATACCATATTTCCAGGTAGTAATGTATGCTTTTTCCAGGTCAAAAAAATGGAAACCACGTGTTCTCCGCGGACAAATGCATGTCAAATGTTAGATTACAGTCTTACAAGGTGGTCCGTCGTAGAGTGGCGCTTGCGGCTGCCACACTGGATGCTGTTCAGGCCTGCATGCATTTCAAGGTAGTCGACGAGGCGCGTATTCATCAATCTTTCCATGGTCTTGCTGAGAACGCTAGTAAGAGCAATGGGGCGGTAGTTCCTTGGGTCGCCGTGGAATTTTCCGGGTTTGGGTATTGGGATGATTGTAGATTCTCGCCATTGATCGGGAAAAAATGAGTTTGAGTACAGAGTGTTGAACACTTTTAATAAGTGGTCACGGGCGCCGTCTGGGAGATTTTCGATCATGTTGATGTGTACCCGGTCTGGCTTAGGTGAAGTTTCACGTGTATGGTCTAGAGCGCTCTGTAGTTCGTGGAGGGAGAAAGGTTTGTTGTAGGCCTCTTCGTTTCTAAAAGTAAAGTAAAGATGTTCGCTTTCTCGCAGGTTCCTCTCCCGTTGGAAAGCAGCCGTGTAGTTCGTTGATTGCGAAATCAGGCTAAACGTTTGAGTTAGTTTATATGCCATCTCCGCATGGGAAGAATAAGTTTACCTCCATCAGAAAGGATTTCAATAGGTCGTTAGGGTTTTCCCTGAATAAGTCAATTTTTTCCCACATCTGGTAGAGGGGAGTGTTTCGATTCATAGTATTGACTAATTGAGCACAGCTTTCACGTTTCTTCTCCACTGAATCGAAGTTCTTGTGGGACAGGGTTTCTAGCTTGGTTGGTGAGAAGCGATATGATGACTGGGTTATGATCGCTGTCGTGTGTTGAAAGCAGAACTCCCCAAACTAGTTGGGGTGCCTGAGTAGGGGAGCATATGGATAAATCGATGGCAGTTTCAATTTCGGGGGGGATTCGGGTGGGTTGTCAGTTGTTGAGAAGGACCAGGTTGTGAGTGCGTATGGTGTTGGCCGTTATCACTCCCTGGGGTCTGTTCTCATGCATCCCCATGTTTCATGGTAGCTGTTGAAGTCTCTAAGGAGGAGCAATGGTGAGGGCAGTTGGTTTAGCAATTCGGTCATAAGTGCTTCAGAGAAGTCATGGCTTCTTAACGATGGATGGATACGACTGTTATTGGCCTTGCGACGCATATCTTTACGGCGATAGCTTAGAGTTCTGTCCTCAGGGGAAGACGAAGGTGAGTTACACTCCGCCGTGAGCAGTCACGTTAGTGTGGCCTTCGCGGCGGTGTAAGATATATTGGGGGATTCTGAGGGTGGCGGTCTCTCGGAGTTTCATCTCCTGGAGGCCAATCACCAAAGGCTTATGGGTGGTGATAAGGGATAGTAATAAGTCTTTCTTGCTTCGGAGTCCCTGGCAGTTCCATTGGAGTATTTTGGTAGTCATTTTGAAGGCTGTTCGCACTCCGACCTTGATGATCTTGAGTGGTCGCGTAGTATGCTGGAGCTTTGGTGGTGCGCGTGTTTTGGGGTTTGCCCAGAGGTTTCGGGTTGGAAGTGGTCACGGGAGTGTCTGCCTTCGGTGGAAAGTGGTCTGCTGTGGTTGCTGCGAATGCTCTTTTAAGAAGACGAGGGTGTGTGCTCTCTCTGTTTGCTTCGCGAGCGAGCGCGCACTTCTTCTGTGGTAGCCTTTTTCATCCGTGTGGATGATTGTGTGGAGTGACAGGTATTTGGGCTAGGTAATATGTCTGGTTGTGCGGAGGTCTCGCGTATGAGCTCTTCTAGATAAGAGTTGTCAGCCAGGCCGTGATCGTTCTCGCTGATGGGGTGTTCGTGAGTCTGGTTTGTTGACGGGTGATCTTGTCCCTCGCATTGGTTTTCCACGAATGGTGCCTCATTCGAGGCAAGTAGAAGTAGTTTGGAGATATGGTCCTGGCGGGTCGTTATTTGTGTGTTGTTACTGATTTTCTTGCTCAGTGGTGCCTGGGTGTCGGAGGTTTCTTACTCTGTCTTTTTGTTTTAATAGTAGCGAGCCTTGCTGTGTGGTCAACTGCGGGAGATGCATCCATCTCGTTGTCCTCAAAGTCATTGCATAAATCATTTCTAGAACTGTGCGTCTCTGTTGCGGAGCCAGTCGCTGGGCTGGGTGAGGAAGCACTGCAGCTAGGTAGGAGTGTTTGAGTCCTGTTACGATGTTGTTCTGATGTGTGGATTTCGTCGGGGGGGGGGGGCTTGGTTGGCTCGTCGATTTGACTGCTTTGGCATTGTTGAAACTGTTTGGGTTTTCGTCTTCCCAGATTTGGATAGCTTGCTTCCGTGTAACAGAGTTCATTTTGTGTGATTGTTATCTCTTTTTGGTCCATATGTACTGGGCATGAGCAGTTGTAGCATTTAGGTTGGCGGACTGTGCAGTCTTTTCTGTCGTGCTCGCCAGCGCATTTCTTGCAACGTTGAGGTGTGTGGCTGACAGTAAGCGATGACTTGGCCGTATTCTAGGCATTTTTGGCACATTGGGGGCCATGTTGCTACTGGGTAGGTTTTGGTTCTTCCTTGTTCACCCGGGATTACTATGAATTCTGGTGCGTCATGTCCCGGAAAGGTAATTTGGTATGCCGTAGAATTTGAGTTACGTGATTTTATCAATGTTGCTTTACGAACTTCGGTAATTCCGTAGTCTTCGGCTAGACCTTCAGCGAAAGAACCGAGGTTTGTTGTAGGCGTGTAACGAGAGGCGTATATAATCCGTTTGGTATCGTTGAAGGACGGATGTGTTTCAACTGTAACTACAAATGTATTTATTAGGGTGATCTTTTGTGTAGCGTTACTTTGCTCACGTCCTGTGACGTAGGCCAGGTATTTCTTCCCCTGTCGTTGTATTTCTTTCGGTTTTCCTCCTAGCTGCTCGATGAGTGACTTCATTATGAATGGGTTGGCTGAGCAGGGAACTTTGTTTGCACCACTTTCGTTGAATGTTTTGAGGAAGTGGGTGGGAAACTGTGCTGATCTTCTCTCTTGGGTAGGAGCGTCATTTTGGGAAGGGCGCATTGAGACTACGCCTCTCGTCGCCGGACCCCGTGATCTATCTGGTATTGGAGGATCGCTCTCTCCCTCTCCTCCTCTGGGTAGTCTCTGTGTCCGGTGGGGTGTCAGTCGCTTCCACAATAAAAGCAGTGCTGTTCTTCGGACTGGCATGACTGGGGGTCTTCCCGTTTGTCGTGGTCGTCCTGGGAGCAGTATGAACATGTTTGCTTACCATTACAGTTTCCTCTCGTGTGTCCGTATTTCTGGCATCTATAACATCGCATCAGACGTCTCTCAAATGGTGTAATCCTAGTTTTGGTGGCGCAGAAGGGAATGTCCAGATATTTCGGTGGAGTAGGGCAGCTGAATTTTAGTATTAGGGCTGTGGAAGTCTCTCTTCTTGGTGTGATCTTCGGTGCATCTTTGCTTCGACAACACAGTCCTCGTATTGAACGAGTCCAGTGATGTACTCCTCGATTTCCTCGTTAGGGATATACTCAACGTAGATCAGACCCGAACTTGTAGAGAAAGTCGGGTGTGGCTATATTTTGCATGGCTTTCAACAGAGTCTGTTTTTGGAGAGAATTGTGTCACTTTGAAGTTTGTTGTCTACTCTGATGGCAAAGCATTCGTCGCCGCTGGTGGCGATGCTCAGGACTGGACGGCCAGTGAAAGAGTCTAGCTCTTTCCGCAGAGTGTATGGACAAATATCCGGTTTGTCGTTGGCGTCGAATGTGATCTTTAGGTGTTCTAGAAAGGTAGAGCTATTATTGAACAAGTTGTGTTCATTGAATAACGTGTTTTGCCTCCTCCTTGCAGTCCTTGGAGCTCGGTTGGGATTTTGGTAAGGTGAAGAGTTGCCGAAGTTGTCAGATGTAGAGGTGGTGGTACTTGTATAAGTTGCGGGTTCTTTAGTTGGTTGGTTTTTTATTAGTTCGTGGATATGGAGCAAAATAGTCTTGACATGACCCTCGAGTCTCGTTAGACGGTCGTCAATTGTGCTAGGTTCTTCGACGAAAACTTATGCTTCCTGTTCAGAGAGTCCGGTCGCTTGGCTCAGCAGATTCAGTATTTCCTGGACGTTCTTAGTCAACTCCTCGATGCGGCCGTCCCTCCGGTCGTCGTCCGCCGAGTTGGTGCTGGTCATCTTGGCGAGGCTGAGGTTCTTGACCGTTGGAATCTTGGTCTTCGGTGCTCTGGAGGGGATGCTGGTCCCTCCCATCGGTCTCCTGGTTTGCGCCAGGGGCCAGGGAGTTGCCTTTAAAATAAACTCTGCTTTACAGAGTTTACTTTAATTTAGATTTTTAAAGACAATGCAAGCAAAGCGCGGTTTAAGGTCCCAGCACAAACTAAGGACCAGCCTGTACTATATAGGGGGTTCTCAGTAAAACGTGGTATAGGGAAAAGTGAAATTCCGTTGTGGTATTGCTAGTACTAGAGAGGGGTGTTGGGGTCATGGTAATAGTTTGTGTCTAAGGTACGCGAGTGTTGTCTGATGGGGTAGAAGTTGTAGATTTAACTGTTTTGGCGTTTTTATAAACTACGGCAGTTTGGGTTTTCGTAGTAAAAGATTTGGATGGCTTGTTTTCGTGTGACTCGGCGGTTATTTTTTATGATTGTCATTGCTTTTTGGTCTATCTGCTTTGGGCATTTGCGGTCACCATGAGCAGTGGTAGCAGTTATGTAGGTGAGCTGTGCAGTTCTTGCGGTCATGCTCGCTGGCGCAGCCCTTTTAGCGTTATTTGATGACGTGGCCGTATTCCAGGCATTTTTTCACGCACATTGCAAGCCATGTCGCCACTGAGTAATTTTTGTTTATCCCTGTTCGCGCGGGATTACTAGAAATTCCCGTGTGTCACGACATGGGAAAATCATTTGATATGCGGTGGTGTGGATGTTTAGTGGTTTGATCCATTTCGCTAGGAAAACGTTGGTGTCTCCGTAATTCTTCGCTGAACCTGCTGCAAAAGCACTCGGGTCAATTTTGGAAGTGAAATTGACAGTGTATAAAATTAGTCTTGTAGCATTGAAAGAACGAATGTATTTCGACAGTTACTTCGTGTTAGTCCATTTTGTTAATCCATTGTATAGCGTTGCGTTGCTTTGTTCGATATTTACGACGTGGGCCATGTACTTCTTTCCCGTCGGTTTATGTTTATCAGTCTGCCTCCCAGTTGTTTGGAGAGCGAGTTCATCATAATGAATGAGTTCATTGAGGGAGCAACTTTGTTTACACCGCTATCTACAAGCGTTATGAGGAAGTGGGTAGGAAATGATGCTGATCTGCTCTCCTGGGTAGAAGGGTCAGCCTGGGGGGAGCGAATCGCGACCGCAGCCTCTCGTCGCCCGACTTTGTGCTCAGTTTGTCATTTCAGGATCTCCCTCTCAATTTTAATCTGGAGGCAGTCTCCGTAAGGTGGTCTTTTACTTAGCAGTATAAGCAGGGAGATTCTTCGGATGGTCGTCTTGGGAGCAGTGCGAGCATCTTTGCTTACCATGACAATCTCTGCTCGTCTGTCCGTATTTCTGGCATATATAGCATCACATCGGACGTCTTTCGAAGGGTGTAACCTTGGTTTTGGCGTCACAGAAATGTCTATGTAGTTATGTGGGGTGGGGCAATTGAATTCAAGCAGAAGGGCCGTGGTGGTGTTTCTTTTTGGTTTGATTTTTTGGTGCTATTTTTGCTTCAACTATACATTCCTCGTATTGCACGAGTCCGGTGATGAATTCGTTGGCTTCATCACTCGGGAGACCCTCGATGTAAATAAGGCCCGAAGTCATTGAAAAAGTTGGGTGTGGTATGATTTGGCTAGGCGTTTCGCATATTCTGTTCTTGAAGCGTATACGGTCACTTTGAAGTTTAGTGTCTACTTCAATGGTGAAGCTATCGTCACCACTGGCGGTGATGTTGAGAACCGGACGGCCAGTCATGGAGCCAAGTTCTTCTCGTAGTTCATATGGGCAAATATCCGGTCAGTCATCGACATCGAATGTCATTTTCATGTTTTCGGGGAATTCAGGGCAGTTGTTGAAATGGTTGTGGTCATAAAATCTAGTGTATTGTCTCCTCTTTACGTTTCTTAGTGTTCGGCCGTTATGAGCTTCGGCTGGGAAGAGAGCGACGTTATCAAAGAGGTCAGGGGCGGAAGCTCGCGAACAGGTTACGGGTTCCCTGGCCTCTATCCTCTTCAACTGCTCATCCAGTCTAGTATTCATAGTTGCAAAAAGGTTCTCGAGTTTAGTGAGGCGTTCACAGACTTCACTTGAGGGCGCCGAGCAGTCCTCAGTCTCCAGCTCGGGAAGGCCCATCATTTTGCTTATTTTGCCAGGGCATTCTGCATTCCGATCATATTCGCGTCCAGCTTAGAGAAGCGTTAATTCGTGTCATCGACAACAACCATAGTCAGGTCTCCTGTCAATGAGGAACTCATGAGGGGCTCGTCGTTCTTCACAGACTGGTTTGAGTGCGACGCTCTGGAGGGGCCCCAGCCCCTCTCCGATAGGGCATGGTCTTGCCCTTAGTTTGACCCCGGCTTCGACCCGGGGTTCTGGGTAAATGAAGGTGGGGCCTTCTTTACCTACAACCTAAACTGTTTACAAGTATATTTATATTCGCTCCTGTTATCAACTTCAACTTGAATATAATCTTATAACTAGACTTTGAGCTAAATATTTTTGGTGCACGTTTTTTGTAAATATAAACTTTTTAGTAAAGTTTTTTTTTTCAAAACCCGGTGTCAGTGGGGGACTAGCCTCTTTGTGCACCAAGGAAGGGGCTGTAACTACGAACTAAAAGAGGGGACGGTGGAGGGATCTTCCAACTCTGAACATATTTACACCAAGGGACAAATGAAATTTGGTGGTTAACGAGGACACCGCGGGAAGGCGGGTGAGCCTGGGATACAACCCCCCCCCCCCACGATTGTATCCCTCCGAGGTGCCTTATTGCTCTCGCTCTAAAGAGATGGTATTCGATCTCTCCAATCAAGTTGGAAACTTTCACCTTCGCGAGACGATATTCAGTCTGAGCGATATTTGGCTTAGAGCGGTGACCGGCTCTTATTTTGATACAGCAAAAATAAAGGTCCTATACCCTGTAAACTTGTAAACTTTGGAGCTTAGACGCGACGAACAGTATACGATAGCGTTTCCAAACTCACTTTTCACTCATTGGTTACGATACTGCCTCTGCGCAAAGCTAAAACAAGCAAACGCTGTCGCGCCCTGCTGCTGACATTGGTTTCCGACCATGCTTCTGACTCGAAGTGCTTGTGTGCGTAGGTTACTCCGGGGTACATGGCTGGAGTTCAAGAGCCTCAAGGCTGGATTTAGTATGCGCGTGTTTGCATGTGAGGCGTTCAAGTTGCGCCCGGCCTTCTGCCACTTTCCTTATGCAAGATTTGGCCTTGCTTTTGTATAAGAGGTAAAACGGTATAAGAGGTAAAACGGTATTAGAGGACAGTTTGATTTTGCCACGATAAAAAGGAAAACCACCGAATTTTAGCTCTTTGTTGAACAACTGTGACCAGAATTGTATTGAATATAGCGGGGTTTGAAAATTTACAATCACGTTACACATCAATGGAAGAAATAATGAGGTATCTATCAAAAACAAGTGTTGTAAACACGATAAAAATATACGCACGCAGAACATACATACATATACATATACATGTATAGCTATTTGCTGATTATACGACCCTGGTGGCGGATTCTGAGGAGAAGCTTTGTAGGCTAGTGTCTGAGTTTGTTAAAGTGTGTTAGGAGGATTTCGGATTTGATTTGAGCCTCATTTCCACCAGAGGTGAGAGGAGGAAGTTTCGATTGAACGTGGGTAAGAGTAAAGTAATGAGATGCTCGAGGACTGTCGATGCGAGCAAAATTAGTGTCACCCTAAATGGAGAGCTCATGGAGGAAGTTCAGCGTTTCAAGTGTCTGGGCTCCCATGTGGAGATAACTGAACTAGTGGAAACTTAAGTGAAGGCGCGAGTGAAGGAGGGATGTAAAGGGTTGGGTGCACTAAAGAGGAATGAGCTGTAGGACGTTGGGATGGCAGCAAAGAGAGGGCTGTATGAGGGTGTTGTTGTCCCAACTGTGCTCTACGGAGCAGAGGCTTGGGGGGTGAGAGCAAAGGAGAGAAGAAGGTTGAATGTTTTAGATGAAATGTCTGACGAGCATGGCTAGAGTAACGCTGATAGACCGGATCACCAACGACGTGATTCGAATCAGAACAGGGATGGTGAAGAAGTTTGAGGACAGAGTGGATTCGCGTGTGCCGAGATGGTTCGGGCACATAGAGAGGATGGATGGAGGGAGATAGGTGAAAAGGGTGATGAATTCGTAGGCGAATGGTAGCAGGCCTAGAGATAGACCGAAGTTTGGGTGGATGGATGGTCTGAAGCAGGCGTTGGGAAGGAGAGACATGAATGTGGAGGTGGCGAGAGAGCGTGCAATGAACAGGCGTGAGTGGAGAAAGGTTTTGAATGGTCGACTTTGACGCTGCTCTGATGTGCTTTCCCGCCCTTGGCATCCCGCTGTCGGGATGGTCGTGGGTGGGGGACGGGATTCGGCTATTATGACGCAGCGGGGGTAAGCCAGTGAAAACTGTCGGGTCCTGCTGCTGACAACGGATCCTCTGACTCCATTTGTGACCCAGAGTGTATGTTGAGGGGGTACCGGCCAGACCCTTTAGCACAAAAGAGCTATGTTGTATTTAATTATTTTTTGCTTCTATGTTCCACCGGAGTCCCAACGCGAAGTTAATGCAGACTCCCCCCTAGGGCGGTCGAAGAGTTGTGAAGTAGGTGACGCGTAGATTAAGAGTAGGTAAAACTTAGATTCGGAGCAGTTTAAATGCAGTCACAGCGGGTTTAAACACAGTTGAAGTTAAAGTAACAAAGTAACGTAGTATCAGAATAACAAAGTAAATTTGACATAGACACCAAGCAAATTTGATGCGGCTACAAAGAAAATTTGACATGTAAATTAAATTTAACAATTTTAAGAGAGTAATTCTAGCGCGGGTACAGAGTAGGCCTAGTACATACAAATCTTACTTAATAATGGATATATGGAGAGTTTGATCTAAAAAAATATGAAGAGCAGGTTGCTTGCAGTCGCAGTTGGTCTCGTGTAGAGGAGTGGTAGCAGCTCCCTCCGTTCTTCGCCGGAGCTCCAACGTGTAGTCATTGAGGGCTTTTTCACTATCACGACGGTCCGGTGATTCTGCGCAGCTTTGTGCACGAAGTCAAAGTAATAATTTTCAATTAGTGCGCAGGGAGGACAGAGAGTTCGGGATCGGAGATGATTCAAACCTCGCTACCTTTACACTACCTCGTAGAGGCCTGTGTGTTTCCCAAAAGCGATCAGTTTTTTCGGTGTTCCGTTTCTGTGAGCAGGCGTTGAAGGTTGCACGGGGGGCTCAAGAAAGCTCGTCGGGCTGCTGCGAGTGCATCGCAATCTACTAGCAAGTGCTTCACGCTTACTGTCATTAGGTGGCAACAGGGGCATGGCGGTGCGCTCGGTCCCATGTCTACGTCCATCAAGTGGTTGTGAGTTATCCACGTGTGTCCCGTGCCTAGACGGTTGATGAATACTTGGTCTCTCCTATTAGAAAACCTGGTGTCCCACTCTCCCACGGATGGTTTAACTGCAAGCATCTTTTGATCACTTTGTTGCCAAGAGTCGTTACATCGTGTTGTTATGCGTGAGTTGATGTCTGGGAACCAGTCTCGGTAATGTATAGAGATGAACTGTTCCTGCTGGGTAGACATCCGTTTAGCGAGGAAATCTGCGCGTTCGTTTATTCTTATTCCTGCGAGTCCAGGGATCCAGCAGAACTCGACCGCCTGGCTCGCCTCGGACATTGTGAATAGGTCGTGTTGCATTTTTCTAAGGGCAGGGTGATCAAAGTGCAGAGTTTTCAGCTGGGTGAGAACGCTTAGACCATCTGAAAATATAACAGTTTTAGGGTGACGGTCGCTTTTTGCAATGGAGACGGCCAGTTCGAGTGCGTGTAGCTCTGCAGAAAATATAGAGGCCTCGTGAGGTAGGGTGGCCGAACGAGAGGTCCCCTCGCCTATGGCGGCGGCTCCCACTCCGTCCGGTGTTTTAGAGCAGTCACTGTATATATGGCGGTGCTCAGAGCACTGTTCATCGAGAAGTCGTAAGAATTCTCGTCGGTATGTGTTGGTTGGGGTTGTTGCTTTGGGGTACGTCTGCAGATCTAGGTTGACCAGTGGTGGGCTGATCATCCACGTTGGTGTGTTGATTTGAAGAATTCGATAGGAGAATGATAGCTTGATTGCTTTGCGTCCGATGTTCAGCGAGGTCAGTAAGTTATCCACGCGTAGAGAAACGGGTGGGCATATGTTCTTTATAGCCGCAAAGAGGCGTTTATCAAGGATGTTGGTGACGTCACCGAGTGCTGGGCTATTGATGTAGCTCCTAGTCTTGAAAAAGTACTGTAGTGAGAGTTACCTCTCCGGAGCGGAAGAGGAAGTTCGTTAGCAAGCACGTTCAGGGATTCGATGGGTGTGGAACGGAACACACCGGTTGTGATACGTAGGGCGTTATTTACTATGAGGGAGAGGTTCTAGGGTGGTTCTGGCTGCTGAACCGTAAACAATTGCTTCTTAGTCAATGCGCGAGCGTATTAATGTTCTGAATAACGTCATGCCGGTGTCCATATCGGCTCCGAATTTCAAGGATGTTACGGAGAGGATGAGTCCAGTTGCTTTTTCGCAGCGGGTCTCCAGGGCTGCAATGTGAGTTTAGGGTCCCACACAAGACCGAGGAATCTTATTGATTCTTCGTATACTAGCGGAGTGTTGATTAGGTTTAGGGCTGGTTTTAGATGTTAGGCGGGCACAAGAGTGAAGTAATGCTTTTCGTTTTGGGGGGCGAGAATCTGAATCCGTTTAGTGAGGCCCAGTTTCCGACTAGGTTTAAACATTTCTGGAGTTCCTGTTAATTGTTTAGAGGCTAGGGTGCCTGTAGCTTATTTGTTAGTCGTCCACGTATAGTGATGAAAGCACTCTTCCGTCGCGCGGGAGAATGTCTGCCATCTGGTCGATCTTGAGTATGAAAAAAATGACACCGAGGACGCTTCCTTGGGGGACGTCCATTTCCTGCGGGTAGGATGGTGACAAGGTGTCGCCGACCTTAACCCTGAAGGTGCGATTTTGTAGGAATTGGTGGATTTAGCGTGGTAAGTGGCCTCTCAGCCCTTTGCGGTGGAGATCCTTCATGATGCCATATTTCCAGGTAGTATCGTATGCTTTTTCCACGTCGAAAAAAATGGAAACCACGTGTTCTCCGCGGACAAATGTCTGTCTAATGTTAGATTCAAGTCTTACAAGGTGGTCCGTCGTAGAGTGGCGCTTGCGGCTGCCACACTGGATGCTGTTCAGGACTGCATGCATGTCAAGGTAGTCGACGAGGCGTGTATTTATCATTCTTTCCATGGTCTTGCCGGAACACTGGTATGAGCGATGGGGCGGTAATTCCTTGCGTAGCCGTGGAATTTTTCGGGTTTGGGTATTGGGATATTTGTAGATTCCCGCCATTGATCGGGAAAAAATGAGTTTGAGTACAGAGTGTTGGACACTTTTGATAAGTGGTCACGGGCGCCGTCTGGGAGATTTTTGATCATGTTGATGTGTACCTGGTCTGGCCCAGGTGAAGTTTCACGTGCATGGTCTAGAGCGCTCTGTATGTTTGTGGAGGGAGAAAGGTTTGTTGTAGGCCTCTTTGTTTCTAGAAGTAAAGTCGAGATGTTCGCTTTCTCGCAAGTTTCTCTCTCGTTGGAAAGCAGCCGTGTAGTTTGTTGGTTGGTTGCGAAATCTGGCTAAAAGTTTGAGCTAATTTATTTGAGATCCCCGCGTGGGAAGTATAAGTTCTACCTCCGTCAGAAAGGATGTTAATAGGTCGTTCGGGTTTTCCCTGAACAAGTCGAATTTTTTCCCACTCCTGGGAGAGGGGAGTGGTTCGATTAATAGTTTTGACTAAGTGAACCCAGCTTTCACGTTTTTTCTCCACTAGAAGTTTTCGATATACAGAAGATGCCCTTTTCCACGCTACTCTGTTCCTGGGGGACCGTGCGCGTCGGTAAGCATGGAATAGCTTTTCTCGCTCATCTCTCGATTCTTGCACCACCATGGTTTCGGAAAGAAGGTTGAAGGGGTTTATTGGGGAATGCTTGTCTCGACTGCGGCTTAAAAGATTTCGTGTAGTTGGGCGATGATTTCGTGTTCCGACGTGGTTTCGGGGATGTTGTCCATATCACTCCATGCGATGTGCGCCGAGTATTCCATCCAGCTGGCTCTCCGGTAGTTGAATCGAAGTTCTTGTGGGACAGGGTTTCTTGGTTGGTTGATGAGAAGCGATATGATGACTGGGTTATGATCGCTGTCGTGTGTTGAAGGCAGAA
>SDVV010023219.1:0-12795 GCA_016164225.1 Gammarus roeselii | reverse complement strand
CCGGTCACATTCACGCTTCTAAGAGAAATAGGCTGTCAGATCAAATGTTTAGTCAGCTCGTTTTCTTGAAGGGCAATTCCAATTTCACCTAATGTAATAAGCTAAGTGATTGAAATCAAGGAAGGTGAATCTTATGTTCAAATGCTAAGTGATTCAAATCAAATATCCTGTTCATATGCTTATTGATTAAAATCAATGTAATACGAATCTTCTTCTGTCCTTATGGAAAATAATTCAAATCAATTTAATATGAATCTTCTTTTTCTGTTCACATGCAAATTGATTCAAATCGATTTGATGCTATTTCTCTTTTGTTGTTCACATGTTGAGTGATCCAAATCAATGTAATGGGAATCTTTTTTTCCTGTTCTTATGCTAAGTGATTAAAATAAATGCAATGTAAATCTTCTTCTTCTTCTAATCATATACTCATTATTTCAAATCAATGTAGAGTGAATCTTCCTTTTCTGATCACATGCTGAGTGGTTTGAATCAATAAAATAAAAAATGTTCACATCAGTAAATTGTTTAATCATTTTGAATGTTATAAAATATAATGGTAATGTACCGCGATACATGTATCGCCGATACATGTATCGGGTACCGGTATCGCCTTGAGAATTTGTAAAGTATCGGGTACCGGTATCGCCTTATATGATTTTGATGTACCGCAGTACCGGTATCGCCTTAGCAATTTTTTGTACCGATGCCCATCTCTGCCTACAACAAGTTGATGGAATTTACATGCACATACATGACAATGTGTGCCGACCTTACATTCCACAGACAATGTGCAAGGAATTCTTCCATAAAGTGCATAACACCGCCCATCCTGGGAAGCGTGCCACAGTTCAGCAACTTGCCACGCGTTATGTGTAGCCAGTCATGAAGAAAGACATCCGACAATGGTGTGAGCAGTGCACAAACTGTTAAAAAGGCAAATAAGTCGTCGCAACTTTGTTCCATCACAAACCATACCACCAGAAGGAGGAAAGTTTGCGCAGGTACATCTCGATCTCGTGGGACCCTTATCTCGCAATGAGGGGTACGAATACTTACTCACCATGATCGACAGACATACCGGCTAGCCTGAAATCTGTCCCATCAAAGATGCACGAGCAGAAACAGTCAGCAAAGCTTTCCTTACCACCTGGATCTCACGCTATGGTTGCCCCATCAGCATCACCACAGACCGCGGTCCTCAGTTTGAATCAGCATTATGGACCAGTCTCACGGAAGCCCTTGGTTCGGTGAGAATCAGGACCACCGCTTACCACCCTCAGGCCAATGGCCTGATTGAACGACTCCACCGCCGAGTCGAGGATGCCATAAATACACAGACAGATCCTCACCACTAGGTGGAAAAACTTCCACTCATCCTCCTAAGCATGCGAACCGCAGTATAAGAGGACATCGGCTATACAGCAGCAGAACTCATGTTTGGAGTAAACTTGCGACTTCCATGCGACCTGATGGTCAGAAACCGCAATCCTGCACTGACGGATATCACCGAGTACAACCAGAGACTCCAAAGTTTCATGAACGAAGTTGGTCCGGCACAGTCCCGACCAATTCAACCAGCAGAGGAGCACCTCGACCCCAAACTCAAAACAGCGACGTGCGTCTTTGTCCGCATCGACTGAGTATGGCGCCCGCTCGAAGCACCCTACGAAGGACCGTTTGAGGTAGTGCAACGAACACCGACACACTACACCATCAAGCGAAGAGGCAAAATCGACAATGTCTATGTCTCTCGTTTGAAAGCGGCCCATGGCATAGACAACGTATTCCCTGAAAGACATTCACATGTCAGGATAAAAATCGGACACGTTCCGCCACGAACCCAGACTACCAAACAACCAGCAAATTTACCACCGCAAGCCCTCACAGGATGGCGAGTACAAATAAACCCACAACCTCAAGTCAGGTTGTTCACTCAAACCACCAGGTCTGGCAGAGCAGTAAGAGCACCAGAGCGCCTCAACACAATGCTAACGCTGCGCATTCGGACGTTAGCCAAGCAGGGGAGAAAACAATACTGCATCCCTGGCTGCAGTCTGAATGGGGAGTGATATAGAGGTCCTTAAATGACCCTACAATATCCTAATAACACTAAACACATCATACGTGCATCACAAGCACCTATTACTATTAATCAATTGCATCTTTTGATCTCATTGTTGCATCTCTCTATAGGTAGCTACAATATTTCCGTTCAGCTAATACAAACTGCTTACAACCATAATGGCAGTGCAACAAATATTTATTTTGGCTAAATAAATATGTATACCACGCACTAAAAGCCATGGAACATGAATCAGAAGGAATAAAAGATTCAGAGAAATATTTTTACAAAAATCTGGCAACAAGCTGAGCGGGGTTTTTCTAGACTCTTCTGAGAGAGCGACAAGATCGTAGTTCTCGTGGCAGTAGTTATTATATCCCGGCATAAACATACAGGACGTGAAACCGTGGCCACAGAGGCAACAGAAAACACCAGCGGATTCTATATTGGTTTAAATCCAAACCTATAGAAAGACTGTAGCTAGGCTAGACAGCCTGGGCCAGTGCAACTTAGACTTACCTTGGATACTGCTCCACAGAAGACAGGTGAGAATAACAGTGTTTAATATGTCCTATTCCCAATGTAGAGCAGACTAATAAATACAGTTGCAGATTTCTGCAGCAAGACACTAATGTAAATAACTGGATGCAAGATTTCAACTGTGCAAAGGCATGAAGCTAGCTTTGGGGATTCCTCTGCCAAATGCCATTTCAAGATTGCCAGTTATGCTAACATGATAGCAATCTTTAGATCTGAATAGCACCTTACTTTGATCCATGCCTATGTATAGACATAAATATATAGTGTAAATAACATTTTACATCTGGGTCACATCATCTGGGTCATAACATTGGTAAAATTAAAATGAGTAAAATTTATGCATTATGGAGCTTAAGGCTCCCATTTTTATTCCTGGTAGCTACACCCATTGTGGTATGATATTTCTCTTGTATTAATTTTTATTACATGTGTAGAGGACAAGTGTCCCTACAATTGGTATTAAAATAAAAAAGGTAAGCGTACCTTGTTCATTGTGCTCATTCAAATAGACCGAATCATGGGAGCCGACATATCTGAAATGTAAGTTTTAGACCACTAGTTTAAACTATTCTGCTAGCGGCATCATCGAGTAAGCCTGCAGCAAGGCATTGAACCAATTCACTCATTCGATAAGATTCTCAAAGCGTGGTTCAGTGAGTCCACCTGCCAATACTGGCCCGGACCCGAGGGCCCAGCCAGGCTACCCGAGGATCACCTACAATGGGAGTTCATAGGACCAAAAATCAAAAGAAACGGTCCTTACCATGAACGCCACAACATGCCCTGGATCCAGCTATCGCAGTCATCCCGGCAGCAGGCCTCTTTCTTGGACACCAGGCTGAAGACCAAGCCGGGCAGCCCAAACGATGGTGCCCCACGAGCATTGTCTTCAAGTCCTGGTCTCTTGCGGAAACTACCATAATTAGCTAAGTTCCCCATTGCCAATTTGTTTGTCGTGCATTGTACAAGTTCAATTCATTAATCAATTCATGAGGCAAATTAACTGCCTTCCTATTCATTCCCTTCCTATTCTCTTGTTGCCAATTTTAAAATCTTGTAAGTATCTGAGATTGAAAAGCCATTGTAGCTGCGGCATAACCTTGAAAATAATGTGATTCACTGACAGTGAGACCGATATGTCCTTTCATTTTTTATTTATTATCAAATATATAAGCAAAATGGTACCATGCAATTGTAAGTACCGCTCGAATGATATAGCTATATAACTACATTATATAGAAACATCAAAACTAGCTTATTTTCAAACTAGTCTTTTGACCTCATAAAACTAGTAACCAAAAAGCTAGTGACACGAAAACTGACTAGTGACTCTAAACATGCACCTAATCTGTCTGCCTATATGAGGCAGGCAGAATGGTATGTGATTATCTCCCATGTGGAACACCACTTAGCCAAAATATTTTATGTGCAGCCTTTTAGCCCGCTGCCTTACAGCCCGCTGCACGTGAACATCTTCAGGCGATAAGAAAACTGCATTCCCGTCGAATCACGGAAATTCCAAAAAAAAGGGGTCCCTTCAAGGGTAACGACGCCACCAAGATTTTCTTGCCGGCTTTCCTATCTCCCTTCTTTTCCCCTTCTATATTACCTTGGATATCTTCATTCAGTTAAGTTGGGATCAATACCAAAGATTTTACTTACCCTTCTCTTATTGTCCTTGTGTCTGTTTTTTTTTGTGCTTGCCCATAATACTCAACCTCATTTGTAAGAAAAGGATAGCATAACTTGGAGTCAGATTGTGCCTTGACAGTGAAAGCACCGTGTTCACTTGAATTATTATCGCTCACAGAAGCTCATTCACAATTAACTTTTTGGGTAAAAAAGGGTAAATTACCCTTCAATAATAAAAATATATAACATCACCTAAACTTCTTAGAGGGAACCTACTTCCAGAATACGGTATTGACACGAAGAGTTTCGCAGTGCTATTAGTCGCGAAACTCTCCAGAAGAGTACGCCCATTACCTATCTTCACGTTAGGGTTCTTCTTCGACGATTTTTTCTTCCTAGTTGCAGACACATCCGTGAATCCCTCCTGATTGCTCGACAACGTTTGCTCATCATCCTTAATGCTTGAGTCGCGACTTTGTGAAGATATTTTCGGTCGCACCATGTCACTGTATTGGGTTTTACGTGGGTTGTCCGCCCTCAGCTGCTGTTGAAGTAGTGATGTCGTTGGTGATGGTGACGGTAGGGGGCTTAGCGGTGTCAATGATGGTGATTGTGCTCGTGAGAGCGAGAGAATGGGTAACTGAGTTTGTGGTTGTGGTATCAGTGATGGTTGCGTTGATGATGGTGAGGCCAGTTGAACAGCTGGTCGCGGTATCACAGTGCGCCGCGCTGGCTTGTCTTGAGGCACGGCAGATACGGCTATGCCAAACGTACGACCACTCTGAAGGCCTTCAGTTGCCATCGGTTCATTCTAAGATTCCGGACGATTTTTTCTCGGCAAACATTTTCGCAATTCACATTTCCATCTATGATATCCTATCAGCATTGCAGTCACAACTACGAGGGACTTTGACAAGGCTTATTGCCTCGTCTAGTGCCTCGTGAATCTTCTTAATTGCTTCTGTATGAGACGACATTTTGATTCTGACGTCACGGGTTTGCGCAATGATATGAGCTGCATCAATATTTTTCAAGTCAACAGAAGGGACTTTATCAATGTCAACTGCTGCAAATAGCGGAATACCCGGGTCATCTTCATTCATCAGAAGTAGTATAGTCTTCATAGCAGTCTCAGGAGCTGCCGAGGCACCTCGACGGGACGACAGTCTCTCTCCGTCACTAGATGGCGCTGTATCAGGAACCTGGGGCTGAACATTTACATACAATTGCAAGGCCTCCTTCGCTGCCTCTCCGCACCGTATGCTGTCTTGGCTATTGCAACCAGATCGTTAATCGGAATGACGTTTCTTCTTGCTCTTAGAAAACATAGTACATCATTTACATGTACGTTATTCTCACCTTCACCTGCACTGCTGACATCCTGGCCTTTTGGTGCCTTCTCTCATTGTGTTTGTGCTTCAGGTTTTAAGTAACACGCTCAGTAGGCGCAACCCTCGCACCATTTTTACTTAGTGGCCTGTGTCAAGAGTTCAGCTTACAAAACACAGTATTTAATCAGTACCTCTTTTGTTCAGAGCCCATCTGTAGATTCAAAATGTGCACCAAGATCTTATACACCACCTGTGCAGTGCATCAGCACAAATATAACCACCACCCTCTGAACTGGTCACAAACTCTGGGAGCACAGAGCAGGCACTCCCTCTCACCACCACCGAAACTCAGAATGGCTGTGGAAAATACGATAAAAAAATCCGTCAACGAGTGTGTGGGACTTACTGTTTTTGGTAGTCATGAATAATGAAATGATTGTAAAACGATTAAATTTGTTGAGAATAGTTGAATGATTAGGGATGATTGACGTTTGATTTGTCAACAATTGATTGTTATAATGAACAAAAAAATAGATTGGAATAAAGAACGATGATTGAATGTTTAAACGATTGATAACATTGATTGTAAGATTGAGAAATACGAGTATCGCATGGCAAAAAAATAAACTAGTTTGAACGATAGAACAAGGCATTGAATTTGCTAGTAGATTAGTGAATAATAATTGTGATAAATTAAAAATTATTAATTGAACGGCCTGAATTGATCTCCTGCCGTCCTCACAATCTCTAGCCACGGATTCAGTGCTTGACTGACCGTTGAGCCTTCAATGTTATGGAACGGCAGTTATAAATTGATCGGCCACAGAATTGAAACGAGCGAAACTTTGCGCGATTCAATGTATATAAGTACAATGAATCGCATTGAGTAGTTTCCTTATCTGACTCCATTTTGATCGACGGCGGGTGTTTGCCTATTTTTAATCCTAGAGACAGATGCGACGAGGTGCAGGGGGAGTGATAGAGGGATCCATCTTTACATATATTACAAGAACGCAAGGTTTATGCTAAAATTGAGAATGACGACGGTGCTAGCATGGACCGCGACACATTATAACAAACACAAGAATCAAATTGATGCTAAACCTACAGTCAGCCGTGGCTTGATCTAGTCGCGATTTGTACAGTTTAACTATTTATAGACACGTCCTAGATCACACGGCACGGAATCCCGCGGTTACATGAAATATCAGGAACACCCGATATCGGGACTTACGGAATGGTGAGGGCTTGCTTTGTTACACTGAAGAGCTCAGTTTAAGCGACGACTCTGTTGGCGCACTGAATCGGATGAACTCAACGTACAGCTCTTAATAGTGACGAAGACCAGAGCTGTGTGGTAGTTGTAGACTATGACAACCAAGCAAGCGGTGGCTGGTGGTTGGAGTGATGAGCACAGTGAACTTTCTTGAGTTTAGTGCGAAACTAAGGGCACACGTGGTTGATGAGACGCTGCGTTGCAGTGAACGCAGTGGCGCGTTGCTCGAAGCACACTTGGCGTGCAGAATGAGATTTACAGCGGTGACGATAGGTTGGCGAGACTGTGCTGTTGTGATGTGACAACGGAGTGATGTTGGTTTGTAGATGTGATGAGCGCTAGGTCGTGAGGTGCTCCGTGGTGAGCAGTCGTAGTCGATGAAGGAACTCAAGAGATGACTCAGGAGTGGTGATAGATGCTGAGTTGAAGGAATGAGTCACTCCGGATGATTGTGGAGACGGTTGAGTTAGCGTGCTTCATTCGGCGTGAAGGAGCGAGTGTTCCGGGGTGCCCTATGCGTAAGGGGGGCGACCCTTGCAGGGCTGTTGGCACCCTGCCTGCTCGGTGGCGGGTGAGAGACTGCTGTGTGAGCTAGCTAGCTAGGCCAGGCATGTGATGGTGGCAGGGCACCGCAGTGCATGTTGTCTTACTCTGCACTCGGTCAGACGTATGATACAGTACAGTGCAGATTGAGCGTTGACTGAGCGAAATGAATGTTAAGAACAGTACATGTTCCAACAATTATTAAATCAGAAAAATAAATGAATATTACTATATACTTTTGTTGAGGTTTTATAAGAACATCAATATATTATAACATAGCTCGCTTGTTAATTTAGCATTTATATGAATACTCTGGGTTTAATAGCTGAGCTACAAGTTGAGTGCAGTACAGCTGAGCGAGAGAGTTAGAGTGAAAGATGTATAGCCTACTATAAGTGAAAGTTGTAGCAACTGTACACAGTATATAACACGTGATTATTCGGAATGAAATCCTTAGAGAAGTAATGATTTGACTTGGGAAATAATTACAGATATTGTTTTGAATTTAGTTAGGGGAATTGATAGTTTTTAACTATGAATAAAAGTATGATGTTATTATGATCAAGTTAGTAAGGCTTGGCTGAAGGCTCGCTACTGGATACGTGGCAAAAATAGCCTGGCTCGGCATGACCAGAGAGAACTGAAGGAATGTGACGGTTGGTGTTGTTTGCGCATTTTGGCGATTGATTCTGGATAATAAATAACGAGCCGGCATCGAGAGGTCTGGGCGAACGTGACGTCAGAGATGAACGTTGTAGAAGTTTATAGTTTTCGGCTAATTGGCAATTACAGTGTGACAAGGACGAGATCTCATTCGGAGGATCCCGAACGGATATTGTGAAATAAACGCTGGGCCTAATTTTATGACTGCCGCTAGCACATGTGCTATGCATCGCTACACAAGAGAAGCGTGTGTGAGAACACGGAATGCATAGCATGAGGTTGCTCGATGAGCACACATGGACATACTGAGCATACTTAGACATGAAGTATAATGAGAATGGCTCATGAAATGTTTGATTTACACTTGACTGCAAGAATTGAATAAAATGTAGTTATTACAGAAGTGAGGCGATAGTAAGACATTTGTAGTAGATAAAACATAGTACAGTATAGTAGGGCACTTGCGGTGAGGAAAAGCGTTGCTACAAGTGTAACATGCGCAGCGGCAGCCAACGCGCTTCCATCTGCATTTCTAACACGGATTTTCACTTCTGCAGTTAACGAGCTCAAGTCGACCATTTCATTATCCGACCCGGAAATATAAAAACCTATAGAGGAATCGGCAATTTTACCATCATACAGGCTGCTGTTTGTACTTGAATAATTTCTTTCAAATTTCGACTCGATACTTGATTAAATTAAATAGTAATTGCTGACGGAGGGAAACATATCAATCGCTTCCATTTCATAGTTTTCCGTAGAGACTTCTAGCCCCGTCAAGTTAAGAGATGATTCACCAAGCATGTTGCCGGTATAGAACCTCACCCAAAATTGACGTTAATGATGCATGAACAGTGATATTTATTAGTAATTAAATAATGGACGACATGACTCCATCCTTCTTCCGCGGTTCTTCTTTGATTTATGTTCCCTCGTTACTTTTCCTGTAATCTTACCTCCAGCCATGGCTTTCTTTACAACATTCTTGAGTGTAGCAATCCCATGTTCTTAGGTTGATTTTTGCATATCTTTCTGCTCCGAAAAATCGTGAGCAGCTGCAGGCAGTACGGTTTTTCGTTGAAAAGGCAATGTACGTCTTACAAGACGGGCTATGGTTGAGAAAAAAACATCCCGATTGAATGACATGTGACAACAGAGTGTACCAAAAATGTTTTCAGATAAACCCTCGGTAGGAGAAAGGGAAACCAAGTTCTCTAATAGAAGAGATCGAGTGTTCAACAACCACTTCCGAACGGACACACGTGGAAAACTCACAATCACCTAACAAATTTAGACATGAGACCGGACGCACTACCATGCTCTTGTTGCAACCAGGTGGCAATCAGCGTGAAACACTTACCGAAGGAGTGCAATGCACTCTTTTAATTTCCCCGTGAAACCTACAATGCTTGTCACTGACCTACCTACCAGGAAAAGCTGATCGGTTTCAGTAAACGTACCGAACTAAACGAAGCCTTATAAAACCAGCTGCATTTAAATCCTTCTTGTTCCTGTGCGCACCAGCTCGCTTATATATCGCAATTGAAATATTGATTTAACCAAACCCTTATAAGGTCCATGTTTTTGCACACGAGGGTAGGTGTGCGAACATACCAGAATCGATGATCTTTGTGCCTTGCGGGGAAGCGTGCGATGACTCGCGTTGAGGCTCTGGTGGAAATGTGGTCCACATCAAATCAAATCAGACAAAAAATATTTACAAACAGGCTGAACATGCCCTTATAGAGCAGTTTAATGCATGCACTGCACCACTCTACCTGCACTACGCTCGACACCCATAACAAATTCAGTAGCCTCATCAGCCATTTGACAATCGTTACTCCAACCCTTTTGCACTCAGTCGCAACGCCATCCAAACCCAGGGCTTTCTATGTTTCCATCACCTCTACCGCCTCCTGCACCTCTTTCCTCCTGCATTGTGACAAAATTATTCATTATAATCTATTCCGAACATTTGGGTGTGCGAAATAATTGAAATATGCGACACTTGGTGTTTGCAGTGAATGCTTACTTAAAAACTGACTTTCAATGAGATTTCAATAAGAAGCGATAGATTTGGATAATACGATTGAGTAAACAATTCAGATCTAATCGAATTCTCTCAAAGCGGGTCGGAGCGCAGCTACCTTAAGTGTAGTCTCCCCCCCATAAAAGTTTTGAGTTAGGTCGCACTCGAATGTGGCAATTGAAGAAATGCTGGCGTACCTAACGTATTTTTTCAATACGACAGAGATAATCACTGGTATTTTGAAAAAAATTCAACGCACGAGAATTAAAACGATGAACATCTAATAATTACCTGCAATATAGGCAGGGCAGTTGAGAAGTCAATTAATTAGGTTTGACCTGGTCACAGCAGCAGAGCAAACATAGACAACAATAAATTAGAAAACTTCCGTTCGCGACCTGTGTCAAACTGATGATGTGCGGCGGCGTGAACCATGTTGTCATTGCAAAGGTTTGCCTAATCATGCGGACCATTTGTTCTTAGTTAATAAAAATTAAGGACCGATCGTGGCGCAATGGATTGCTGCCAAGCACTATGATGCATCGAGCCTGATTCGGTGAACCAATAATGAACTTGATAGCCAGCCGAGAATGAATAAAGTCGATGTTCCGGCGTGAGCTCGTTAACGAACGGACTTCGGCCCGAGGAGCCGACGTGCTAATGTAATTACGGAAATATCGATGCCGATCCACGAACTTCCACACCGAAGCCGCCGCCGCTGATGTGGTTAGGGTACTCTACGCATTGTTCTGGGGTGGATGGATGATTATTCATTTTATAGATTATTACCACCGTGGCCGAATGGTGAGGCCGCCGTGGCCGAGTGGTTAGCGTATCCGACTGCAGTGTCGGCCTCTGGTGCTGCATGTCGCGAGATCGAGTCTCGGCAAAGACACGGCGGTCTTGTGGCGGGGAGATTGGGTGCCTCCCCCCTCTGTGTCTGCCTAACTTAGCCACCCCCTTAACTAGGGGGAACGGCTGTATGTCTATACATTCATTTTAGTATTTACATATTTTGTGAGCTCTATTATTTTTCTCTGCTCTTTTTCATTGTGATAGATCTAGCAGTTATTATATATATCGAGGTTGGTCAAGACCAGGTGACCTAGAGAGGAGGGGTACTTGTGGGACCGGCGGGACTCGGGAGACTCGAATCTCGAGAACCTGGGGCACTTGGAAGACCAGGAGGATTTGGGGGGACCCACTTGGACCCTTTGAAACACCCTTGAGACCCTTCGAGACCCTCTTGAGAAACTGCAAGACCCCATTTGTGGCCCCTCTGAATCCTGGAAAATTTGCTCTCTCCTCCCAAATCTATGTTAAACCTACTCTGTATCTATGTTGAACCTACTCTGAATCTATGTTGAGCCTACTCTGAATCTATGTTGAGCCCACTCTGAATCTATGTTAAACCTACTTTGAATATATGTCAAACCTACTTGTAATCTACGCTGCACCTACTCTGCCACTCATTTATTCCCCTACGAGGGAGTCTGCATTAACTTTGCGTTGGGACTCCAGTGGTAAACAAAATCAAACAACTCTATGCCATGTCAGCTGCTGACCCGGATGATCTCAACCCTACGCTACTGAAGTGATGTGGCCAGGTGCTCTCATTTCCTCCTTTTCTGATATTTGAGAAATCCTGGCACCTTTGTGCCCCTCCCCTTATCTGTGGAAGGGGTCTTTCATTAATACACTCTATCATCAAAAGATCTAGATAGTCTGCTGAACTATTGCTCTGTCATAAAGTCTGACATATGTATGCTGAAAGAGTATGTCCAGACAGGATTGTAGTTTCTCACCTGTCCCTTATCAGGAGTACCAATGGGAGTCTTACCAACCAATGTATATTAAAGTCCAGCAGTCAGCAGTGGAATAATTTGCCTGCCTTTGTTGTTGACTGATTGATTGACAACTTGCAAAGGGTTGCCAACTAGCTACCCTTAGCAAGTTGTCAATCAATCAGTCAGCAACAAAGGCAGGCAAATTATTCCACTGCTGAACTTTGATACAACTTGGTAAGGCTCCCATTAGTACTCCAGATAAGTTTGAGCTTTTCTAGCTTGGTCTGTAGTCCATTATTTTTTCCGTAGGATTTTTGACCAGTGGATTTCTTGCTGGGATCTGGGACTGATTGGCCTAGTGGCATCTTTTGGGAGGCTTCTGTTTTTTGGAACATGTGCTGTATTGGTTGGATGTGTTTTGTTTGTTCCTCTTTGAAGATGAGCCTTTTGTTATCATTTTAATCCATTGTGTTGCATATAGCTTGTTTTTATTCTTGCCATCAGTGGGCACCAATTCTAGTTTCTATATTTCTGGTCATGCTGGCGTGCATGGCTGTACCGGCCTCTCTGGCTCCTTCTGATCTGTCTTACTGGTCTGTAGAAGTCAAAGGTGAGAGTTGATAGTTAGCTGTGAATGGCAAATGATGAATATCTGTTATTACCAAAAATACAGTACTAGGAGAAGGGGGGATGAAGCTGGGTAACACTGTCCAACAAGACACTGTGCCCAGCTGTAAGACATACAATATATGCAATATTAAACCCCCCCCCAAAAAAAGGTTCACAATGTACAAATCATCATGAATACTAAGATGACTGTTACATAAAACATTGTGGGTGAAACTTTGAAAGTATTTTTCATATTTATATATATATATATATATATATATATATATATGTATATATATATATCTCTATATCTATATATC
>SDVV010023218.1:0-12795 GCA_016164225.1 Gammarus roeselii | reverse complement strand
CCTGGATTGAGCAAACATGCCTCATGTTGTCTACTTATACTTGTAAACACTTGTAAGCCAGTCACATTTTCACCGAGTCTACAGCTTCTTGTACCCTGGTTCCTTGGCATCTTTTTCCACTAAGTCTCCAGCCTCCATGTTCACCGAGTCTCCGGCCTTTTTGTTCACCGACTCTTATTCGTTTTATTTTCCGAGTACCCAGTCTCCGTCTTCATTGAATTCCCAGCCTTCTTCCCTACCAACTCGTTCACTAAGTCCCCAGCTTCCTTGTTCTCTTGAGTTCTCAGCCTCCTCGATGACTGAGTCAAATTTCCAGCCTTCTTGGTCATGGAGTCACGTCCTCTATCCCCCTTTTAACGAAGTACTGGCAGTACCAAGCCTATCCATGACAACACTTCACAAGTCGAGGAATGTCCTGAGGCTTCAGATGATCAAGAAAAGAGTTTGATGAGAAAATTCTCTTTTATACGTACTATCAGCTCCAGAAATGTAACTTTCGCGTTCTTATTTCAACTTCATTTTAATCAAATTGTATGTAAGCTTGAATGGATGAATGTTTACAGACAAAGGTTTCGAGGAAATGCTAATGTGTAAATACACACTGTAGAACATACAATTTCGGTGCAGGGATATCGAAAACCTACCGCACAATTAAGAATAAGGTCTTTATCTTTACAGCCAATAGTGCATTACTCCAAGCTAGTGAAAAACAATGGATATCTATTAGTAAATGACGACGACCGATCGAAGGGTAATAAAATTAGGATTGATTCGCAAATCTCACGAGGATTTTGTTTGCAACAAAATATCCATTCACTAAATGGATATCTGATAATAGTTCTTAACTCACAAAATTCCTCGAAAAATAGTTGAAGGCATTTAAATATCCGCTGCCTTTGACAAAAGGGCAGCAAACGGCATTACGTTTATTGGAGGTGGTGCCAAGAGCAGAGATTGTAGTTGCAGGGGTCCACAAACGTTCAAAATTTCATAAGTTGGGGAAAGGTAAGGCGCTATGACACTGCTGGCAAACTTTTCAGAGACTCAGACGTGTAAGGAATGACGGAACAGAGAAAAATCAGCTGCGAAGGCCTTGTCATTGTGTCCCAATGCCCACATCACACTTTCAAAAACTAGACATCGTACACCAAAGCGGAA
The DNA here is from genome assembly GCA_016164225.1 of Gammarus roeselii. NCBI lineage: Eukaryota > Metazoa > Arthropoda > Malacostraca > Amphipoda > Gammaridae > Gammarus > Gammarus roeselii. The sequence continues at coordinate 11,637 of SDVV010023218.1, read as the reverse complement.
CAATCACATGTCTCACAGAATCGTCTGTTACATGAAAAAATATACATGATAACATAAAAGAATAGTTTTATGATAATATGATTTAGGTTTGAGTTCGAATAACAACGTTCACAAGGGGGGTTAAATTGTTTAAGCTTAGCTTCCGTTGCAACCAATATCCAGCCTGTGGACGTGGTGCTATGACCGTTTGTACACAGGCGTGATTGAGTCCTGATGTCAGGACCCTCAAGCTGTGTTGTGCTGACAGACATTTCAGCCAGCTTCGGAAAGGTGAGTGAGAGCTGCGTCATGTGAACAAACCTATCGAGTTCAGCTAAAGTTCACTCTATTTCCTTCATCGAAATGTGAGCAAGCAACAAATTTCTTGATTTCTAGACTCAAACATAAAGTAGCCTGCAACGTTTTGTCCTATTCTAAAATTAATAGAAAATCTGCACAATAGCGGAAAGATGAACAAAACAATCGCAAAATGTCGGACCAAACTAAATTCAAAACAAACGAAACGATGGTTTCAAAATAATCGTCGTTTTATGGTAATACTTCACTAGAGTTTTCGAATGACGCATTGCGTGCCATCATGATTGGGCAAGACTTAGTGTACAAGTTTTTTTCTTCCTAATACTTCTGCCATTTCTGCCAAGTTTTAGAATACAAATTCAAAAATGATTGTAGTACTCCACATATGATCGTAGTACTCCACATATGATCGTAATACTCCACATATGATCGTAGTACTCCACTTATGATCGTACTACTCCACTAGAGCACCCATAGCATGTATTTTTTGTAATTATTACTTTGTTGCTGTAGAAGTTCTACCTATTTGACGTTAATAAGAAATCATCTATTGCTTGTCATGATTACTTCCTAACTTCGACATTTTAGCGATCGACGAGTCACTTTAGACTCGGGGTTTTAAACCCTCACGATCGAAATATGACACTCCCTTCCACAATGATGTGTTTGGACTAAAGGTTTTAAGCCCTCACGATCGAAATACGACACTCCCTTACACAAAGATGTGTTTGGACTATAGGTTTTAAACCCTCACGATCGAGATATGACACTCCCTTACACAATGATGTGTTTGGATTAAAGGTTTTAAACCCTCACGATCGAAATATGACACTCCCTTCCACAATGATGTGTTTGAAATAAAGGTTTTAGGCCATCACGATCGAAATATGACACTCCCTTTCACAATGATGTGTTTGGACTAAAGGTTTTAAACCCTCACGATCGAAATATGACACTCCCTTACGCAATGATGTGTCTGGACTAAAGGTTTTAAACCCTCACGATCGAAATATGACACTCCCTTCCACAATGATGTGTTTGAAATAAAGGTTTTAAACCATCACGATCGAAATATGACACTCCTTTCCACAATGATGTGTTTGGACTAGAGGTTTTAAACACTCACGATCGAAATATGACACTCCCTTCCACAATGATGTGTTTGAAATAAAGGTTTTAAACCATCACGATCGAAATATGACACTTCCTTCCACAATGATGTGTTTGAAATAAAGGTTTTAAACCATCACGATCGAAATATGACACTTCCTTCCACAATGATGTGTTTGAAATAAAGGTTTTAAACCATCACGATCGAAATATGACACTCCCTTCCACAATGATGTGTTTGAAATAAAAGTTTTAAACCCTCACGATCGATATATGACACTCCCTTCCTCAATGATGTGTTTGAAATAAAGGTTTTAAACCGTCACGATCGAAATATGACACTTCCTTCCACAATGATGTGTTTGAAATAAAGGTTTTAAACCATCACGATCGAAATATGACACTCCCTTCCACAATGATGTGTTTGGACTAAAGGTTTTAAACCCTCGCGATCGAAATATGACACTCCCTTCCACAATGATGTGTTTGAAATAAAGGTTTTAAACCATCACGATCGAAATATGACACTCCCTTCCACAATGATGTATTTGGACTAAAGGTTTTAAACCCTCACGATCGAAATATGACACTCCTTTCCACAATGATGTGTTTGAAATTAAGGTTTTAAGCCATCACGATCGAAATATGACACTTCCTTCCACAATGATGTGTTTGGACTAAAGGTTTTAAACCCTCACGATCGAAATATGACACTCCCTTCCACAATGATGTGTTTGAAATAAAGGTTTTAAACCATCACGATCGAAATATGACACTTCCTTCCACAATGATGTGTTTGAAATAAAGGTTTAAACCTTCATGATCGAAATATGACACTCCATTCCACAATGATGTGTTTGGACTAAAGGTTTTAAGCCTCACGATCGAAATATGACACTCCCTTCCACAATGATGTGTTTGAAATAAAGGTTTCAAACCATCACCATCGAAATATGACACTTCCTTCCACAATGATATGAGCTCGTGGGGACCAAATAAATCGAACACAAATATAATATCGGATCAGAATAACTGAACAACATGGAAAATGTCTCTACTAATGGAAACTTAAGAAGATAATTTACTAATGCAGGGTAATCATTTTACTCGATGCTTGGTATCAAACTTGATGGGAGTACAGGGATATATCAACGTTACCTTCAGTACGGCGCCCAGATTCTGGGTTCAGCATGACACACTTACCTGAAAAGAAGAAAAAAACAATGAATTAGAAAATATCTTTACTTGAAATCGTCTCATCTATTGCTCATAGCATAATTTCAACTGAAATATTATCACGAACGGAAATGTGTGTTGCAGCAATGAAACTGTTATTGCCTGTCCCTGTAAGAGGAAGGAACCACATTCTATTTCTTTCTTCGGTTACCCGGCGTATTTTGCGTTGTAACTGCCAGCAGGAAGGGGCACACTAAGATCGTTGAAGTAGCACACTAAGATCATTGAAGTGGCACACTAAGATCACTGAAGTGGCACACTAAGTTTATTGAGGTGACACACTAAGATCATTGAAGTGGCCCACTAAGTTCATTGAGGTGGTACACTAAGATCATTGAAGTGGCACACTAAGTTCATTGAGGTTGCACACTAAGATTATTGAAGTGGCACACTAAGATCATCGAAGTGGCACACTAAGATCATTGAAGTGGCACACTAAGATCATCGAGGTGGCACACTGAGATCATTGAGGTGGCACACTAAGATCATCGAGGTGGCACACTAAGCTCATTGAGGTGGCGCACTAAGATCATTGAGGTGGCACACTAAGATCATTGAAGTGGCACACTAAGATCATTGAGGTGGCACACTAAGATCATCGAGGTGGCGCACTAAGATCATTGAAGTGGCACACTAAGATCATTGAAGTGGCACACTAAGATCATCGAGGTCGCACTCTAAGATCATCGAGGTGGCACACTAAGATCATCGAGGTCGCACACTAGGATCATCGAGGTGGCACACTAAGATCATTACTTCGAACTGATTGGCTCATTGCTACTCCACTTGCGTTTCTTCTTCCATGGCAAGTCATTTCTCACAATGTAGGAAAAAATCACCAGTACAAAAAGTGAAATATGCTATCAAATGCAAATATGTTTCAACGTACCTACTTCTGCCTGGTGACGACAGAAAACAGACAGTTTAATAGATGTGAGCGCAAAATTTTCCAGCTTGGAATTGATAAGTGAATTCCCAATGATAATGACACTATCCATTTCATTCTACTTGAGCGCGTCCAATCCCCTTAGTGCTCCAGCTTTCTGCCAACAGATGGCGCGCATGTCGATCTTAGTCTCTGGCGCGGAGGTGTCTAACTTATATCAGGCCTTCCATGTTGTGGCCTCATTGTTTGTAATCGGAAGTCATACGAACAAGGTGAAAGGGTTCCAACGGAGATGGACGGATGGACAAAGAGATGGACGAAGAGATTGACGGACAGAAGGAGAGATGGACGGAGAAAGACAGACTGACGGACGGACGGATACACATTTTTAAATCATGGTTGCAAACGTTTACAGATGCAAAATGACACTCCATTACACAACGGTGCAAATTTCTGACTATGTTGGTCAACAGTTGGCTGCATACTTCACCTCTACATCGTTGCGTCTTTTTTTACATAGATTCTCATGCGGGAAATGGCCTTAAAGGTATCAAGCCACGATTGTCACTTACGTTAACTCCTAAATTGAAGTCTGTTACATCACTCATACTTTTCTTCCACGTAGTTTCTTCCGGTACGTAACTTGAGTGTATCAGTAGGATGCTTGTTAAACGTCTTCCTTGGTAATCATTATTGCACCGTAGAGTGTTTTCATAGATACTCTTATTATTATCATGCGCTGAAGCATTCTGTCAACAGATGGCGCGCAGGTCGATCTTGTCGCTGACGGGTGGTGCGTGCCCTGGCGGAAAGCGGATGAAGTATGAGGTTCCTGAGGGGCTTTTATGAAGTATCGGGCAATAGTTCAGGTTTAAGGAAGAGGAGCACCCTGATGGAATGCGCCCAGGAGAGGAACTTTGAACGTAAATACACTCAAGGGGTCTGGTGTCCCTGGAGGATAGTTCAAGAAGAGGATACACCGTCTCCCCTGCACACCCTTACTGCTCTCTTCATCGTCTGTGTGATGCATGTCGAGGGTGAAGTCAACATTGATGCGTCAGTGACTGGTTGTGCGGATCCAGAATAGAAAACGAGTAGGCTATTCCTACCACAGCGGTCCGGTTGTCATACATAGTCAAATACGTCATAGGAGGTTCATGGATGAGTAAACCTGCGAACGGTTTACCTAGTCTAATTACTTCAGGCGCCGCAAATTGCTACGTAAACTGTATTAAATTTATGAGTCTGGTTGAATCAAAAAGTGAGTGTTGCTTGTGACCCTAACATAAACACTTTAGTTGCGTTACATTGTCCTACATCTTCTTGATATGGGTGTCTACTTTAGTAAGCGGCCTTCTTTAATAATGGCCGATAAGACGGAAACAAATGCCAACAGTTCGGTCATTGAACTAGAATCCTAGTTCACCGAGTGATGGACGACGACTCATCCTGTTCATGATCATTAGACAGCCAAAAATTCATAAAATACAACGCCACAGAATCTTTTTTTGCAAATTCATCATGAAATACATATATTTATAGTAAGACGAGAATTCAATGGAAGAAAATCAAGTTGCTCACACTGCACAAACCGCTCCAAATAAATAAAATGTGCCACTACGAAGTTCACCTTCACGTTGTTTTCCTACAGAGCTTTTGCATCGCTGATCTCAAGATGGCACCTCTGTTTGTCGATATTGTGGTCGCCAGCACATATGCTTTAGTGGATGCCCTCAAACGAATGTAAACATATTTCAATGACTTGAATGACTGTACAGACGTTAAAGAGACGCCATATTCGTGATGTCACCATTATTAATATTTTTGAAACCCGCAGGTGATGACAATATTGCCACCATGAAGGCTTCGATTACTTCGGTGAAAAGATCTATTGTCAGAGTGCCACGGTATTAACAAAGATATTGTGTGTTCAAAATGAATATGCTATTTGTTTCGATTTTGTGACCTTTTCGAGAACTAGACATCAGACCGGTCCTGTTTTATAATAACAATACAAGAAGACATTCTTTTTCTTCAAATTAAATCACAATAGCTTGACGATTCAAGTTGCTCATGACTGACTTGAATAAGTAGCAAAGTGACGTATCACTTCGCTTTATTTACAAACGAGTGTGGCAAATGTTGCTCATCAAAATAAGACAAACATTTGCGGTGGTCACGAGGGAGTGTACTTCAAGAGCCCTAAGAACCTTCTCTCTTATGGAATGAAGTAGAATTTATGGATGAACGAATCATTCCAATTATGTTTAGGATATTTCAGATAAAACTTTGACGAGAAATTTAAGATATCAAACATGCTTGAGGCCTGAATTGAGATATTTTTCATACATATATAGGTATTGATACATTGGACATGTATGGTAACAAATCAGTCTAGTTGGTAGGGGAACAAGAGCGACATTCACCTAGAACTGGAATAGATAGTTAACTATGCAATAACCAAATAAACATAAGCGACATTCACCTAGTACTGGAATAGATAGTTAACTATGCAATAACCAAATATATCCATTGGATATGTCTTCAAATGGCACAACTAAAATGACGAAGACCGGAATACCTGAGTTACCCACAGGACGGACACTGAGAGGCATTCATCTTTCGTAAATAGAGTAAGTAGATTTACTTGAAGTTTGTGAGCCTGATCAAGATTATGTCACACAGGCGTATGGCGCGTTATGTGCGCAAAGATTATATCACACAAGAGTGAGGCGCGTTATGTGCGCAAAGATTATATCACACAAGAGTGAGGCGCGTTATGTGCGCAAAGATTATGTCACACAGGAGTGAGGCGCGTTGTGTGCGCAAATATTATATCACACAAGAGTGGGGCGCGTTATTTGCGCATAAATAATGTATCACACAGGAGTTGGGCGCGTTATGTGCGCAAAGATTATATCACACAAGAGTGGGGCGCGTTATGTGCGCAAATATTATATCACACAAGAGTGGGGCGCGTTATGTGCGCAAATATTATATCACACAAGAGTGGGGCGCGTTATGTGCGCAAATATTATATCACAGAAGAGTGGTGCGCGTTATGTGCGCAAATATTATATCACACATGAGTGGGGCGCGTTATGTGCGCAAAGAATGCTTTAGCGTCATCCCGTGCCGTGCCGTTCATATTGAATGTAGGTAATGCACTTAGAAGATATAAACGGATCGAACTTGCAAATGCGTACTTCAATTTCCGTCATGTGAAGTGATGGATAGAGGAAGCTGTTCATCACATCATTTGAAATTTGTCCATTAAATCGATTACTTGAAGCATGCAGAAGTTGAACGAGTAATTTAATGCTTGTTTAAAGCACATGTGCTGAAACAGCAGCCACATCAGTATGTCTGATTACCGGTAATAGAAGGAAAAACGCCCAACTTGTACTATCTATCAGCCATATATTGTGGAAAGGATCATTGCTACTCCAGTGACACTACAAGCCATTAGCATTCACTACTGTAAGCCTGAGTAGCCCAGCTTTACGATAGTAGTTGGATTGTAAACACGCCTTTTATTAACAATGAAGGGCGTGGCAGTTCCCGTGTCCCATCACTGTACGGGCAGTCAATGTTATGATGGCAGGGAGGAAAAAAGTAAAAATATCCCCAACTTTCCAACATGGCATTAAATGGATTAAACAGTTTTATTGAGAATGTTCAGACAGTTATCATGGCTCCGGATACCAATGTCGCTCGGATATACCCAACAAGTTTCCAGTGCCAGAGTGACCCATGTATCAGGTTACTGTGGTGTATACACGGCATCAGGCCGTGTATCCTGATGCCGAGGAATTGATTTCAAGCAGGACTTGGATTTTCTCTAGTTGTAGTAACTCTTTTTAGATGAATATCAAGGAATTCTCCAAGCATTTGAGAAAAAAAACTGAAAATAGCGAAGGTCGCAAGTCAAACCAAAAGAGCTTGGAGAAGAGAGGATGAGCTCTCGCAGTGTTGTCTGTTATGATGCGTCTAGTCGCATCATCGAGAAAGTCGTTGGAGTGAGATGAAAAACCTATTACGCTTACATGAAGGTTAATGCAAACCTAAGTGGTACTTATGACCTTTTGAAATAATCGCAAACAAATACACGGGAGAAAACAGGTTCTAAGTAGTTAATCCCTTCAACTATTCAATCGGCAGGGTTGAAGATGGAAAAACAGAGAAAGAAGAAGCAATTAAAGAAAATGAGACAGTCCAGGAGAAGAAAAAGCAATTGACTCAAGATTTTGTGCAGGGACATTAACAACAACAGAGCAATAAAGAGAACTCTACAGGCGACAGAAGCCCCATCAAAATTGCGATGAACCTATGAGAACATCAATAGCAAATGTATTCAGCGAAACAACCTAACTCTCATCAGAATTACAATAGAATAAAATCAATGAAGTCTGTTATTTAATCTTGGAAGCAGCCTCGCTTATAAAGGGAACTGTGTTCCAGAATCTGTCGGTGACCAGTAACTACTTGAACGAAACAATGCCGGACGAGCTTAATTGCAAACTGTGTCTCGCAAATGTTGATACTTCTATTTAATAATCTTGACACAATACGTGGATTCTGCCAGGAACGACTAGTCGAAAGGTTATGTTTGGGTCTCAGTAAAGATTGCTTACGTCTCGAGAAAGGTTGTCCTGAGACAATATTTTTAGTTGCATTTTATTCAATTATCTGTCAAAGACGCTGTTAGAAAAAGCTTCCCAAGGAAAAATCAGTTTATGAATACTTGATACCAACGAAAAAAATTATGAAGTCCCTACAATTGGTCTGGGACGGTATAACCAAGAAGGCGCTACGCGAACAGTAGACCCACTTCTATTGATTTACTTATACCACCGTTTCTATTGATTATTATTGATGGTCGACTATATTAAATGGCATACATACAGGTAATATGGAGCCCTGCTTACCCACCAGTGCTCTGTGACTGGCAAACCACGGAAAACGTTACGACAGCTCTAGGATATGAGCACACTACGCTATGTAACTATTCGCTTGGTATAATGTGCTTCGTGCGTTAAGTACCAATTAATATCTTTTTTGGCGAAGAGAGGAGCAAAGCTGTGAACGTGGCGGATGAACCTACGGTCATCAGCTTCCATGAGAACTTTCAAAACAATGGTCGACGAAAAAGTGAGTTTCATTGTACCAGACCAAGCAGCATTCACGATGTTCGTGGATGTGGAATTCACAATCACGCCCATGTCTTATCAGGAGCTGCTGCTCCATCCAACCGATCGCACATCATAGTGAGGATGAATGACGATTGCTCTGGCACGATTCCTTTCTGCATGGAGGAAAACATTTCTTATTTTGATATTTTATCTGCATAAATAATGGTTGTTAGGGAAGCTCTGTGGACGGTGTTGCGTTTGTACGGGTACAGCCTGTGTTAGAGGGAGGAACGAGGTTAGGGATTGGCTTACAGTGGAAGTGGTTTTGAGACAGGCCTGTGTTATGTCTCCCTGTCTCCCGGAGTTTGGCAGAGTGTGTGAGAAGAGGATGCTCCGAGTGAAAGTGGGTAAAAGTAAAGTAATGAGATGCACGAGGAATGTCAATGCGAGCAGAATTGGTCCTGCTAAATGGAGAGGTATTTGAGGAAGTTCAATGTTTTAAATATATGGCCTCTCATATGGAGAAGGCTGAACTAGGGGAGACAGAAGTGGAGTCGCGAGTGAAGGAAGGGCGTAAAGTGTTGGGAGTACTAAAGAATGTAATGAGCTGTAGGACGTTGGGGTTGGAAGCCAATAGAGGGCTGTATGAGGGCGTAGTTGTCCCAACTGTGTTCAACGGGGCTGAGTCATGGGGGTGAGAGCAGAAGAGAGAAGAAGGTTGAAAGACTTTGAGACAAAATATTCGAGGAGCATGGCTGGTGTGACAAGGACAGGCAGGATCAATAACGACATGGTGCAAGTTAGAACGGGAATGGTGAAGAACTTGGATGACAGAGTTGATTGGCGTGTTCTGATATGGTTCGGGCACACGATGAGGATGAATGAGGGCAAAGGCGAGTGGACATAGGCCTAGAGGGAGACCGAAGTTCGGGTGGATGGATGGTGTGAAGACGGTGTTTGGAAGAAGAGACTTGCGTGTGGAGACACCGAGAGAACATGCAATTAACAGGCGTGACTGGAGAATGGTTGTGAATGGAGGATTTTTTGACGCTGTCCTGATGTGCTTTCCCGCTTCAGTGCCCGGGCATACTTCTGATACAAACTTGGAATGCACCAAAGTAGGAACATAGGGGGCAAGCCATCGAAATTCCCCATCTATGTTTCCACCGTTAGCTATAGTCTGGGTTTGGTCGTCTTCACCCACATGAGTCAATGACACTTTATAAGTAGAAGCAACAGAGCGCAGAACTGTTCTGGCATGCTCGATCAGTGTAACCCCAGCAGGATGTAGCTGACGAATCTTCGTAGAGGAATGCTTACAAGACAAACTCCTCAGACGCTGAGTTGGTCTTTGTGCATACAAGTTGCCTCGCGACAGCGCCTAGCACGAGAAAGCGGCTGGATGAATCCAGTTAGCCCTGACGTATCGCGTGATCATCGCCGCTTCCAAAGAATCGACATGAAAGGCCAGAGATTAGCTCAGACCAGGCTCCTGGTGTCAGATGTTAGCTCAGACCAGGCTCCTGGTGTCATATGTTAGCTCAGACCAGGCTCCTGATGTCGGATGTTAGCTCAGACCAGGCTTCTGGGGTCAGATGCTAGCTCAGACCAGGCTCCTGGTGTCAGATGTTAGCTCAGACCAGGCTCCTGGTGTCAGATATTTGCTCAAACCAGGCTCCTGGTGTCAGATGTTAGCTCAGACCACGCTCCTGGTGTCAGATGTTAGCTCAGACCAGGCTCCTGGTGTCAGATGTTTGCTCAGACCAGGCTCCTGGTGTCAGATGTGAGCATCAAATGGATAGTTGCTCCAGCCTCGCCCAGCCGCCGTCTCTTGCCATTCGTTATTAAATATCCCCGTCTCCGCCGCTGTCGCCCAGAGTGTTAATAGTCGTTCTAGAAACTGTATCATACGTAGTTTATCAGTGTCATCCGGCACGGTACGGTGCCATCCGGAGATCTACGGCAATATAGTGTACCAAGAGAACGTTCGGCCAGCACGTACTACGGCGCGTGGTCGGGAACTAGAATAATCAATGCGGACATCAGAAGCACATTATTAGTATAAGAAGTATAAACATTCGATGTTTTGATACATCCTAGCTTGTCATAAATCCAGGGAATTATCTATTATGTCATTGTCCGTGTAACCAAAATATGAAAAGCCTGTAGCTCTCACATGTAACGAGTCAGTTTAAGGGTACTCATTTTACGGTGCCCCGTCTGGGCTTAGTCGTGTATTAAAAATATGTGGTTTTTATAGGGGCTTTAGAATCTTGCTACCGTATCCACCGCGTGTCGTAGAAGGCGACTAAAGGGGCGCCCCGTAGCCGGGAGTAGAATAGTGCTACAGCAACCCCCAGCGTGTCGTAAAAGGTGACAAAACGGGGCGGAGCGAAGGGGCTAGGAATCCCGTTCTCCGTAAAACCTTTCCTCGAAGACGGCAAGACGAGCGGGGGGAGCAGAGGCACACGCCTCCCCAAACCCTATCGTTAGGGTCGCTGAATGTGCGTGGCTCTAGTACGAGTGATGTAAAGAGGAGGGAGATTGGTGAGATGTTTGTGAGGAGGAAATTGGATGTGTTGGCGCTGAGTGAGACGAAGTTAAACGGTAAGGGCGAATGTGAGTTTGGTGTTGTAAGTAGAAAAAAGTCTGGTGTGGAGGAAGGTAGGGCACGAGAAGGTGTGGTCTTGATATTGAGTGATCGGTAGGCTAGTTGCGCTACCGAATGGAAGGAGGTGTCCCCAAGATTGATGTGGGTGAAAGTTAAGTTAGACGTAGAAAGATGGGCATTTGTGAGTGCTTACGGACCTGGCAGCGAGAGGAGTGAAGAGGAGAGGGAGCAATTCTGGACTGACTTGAGTGAGTGTATTGCGAGTTTTGGAGGTCATTTCAATGTAGTTGTACTGGGTGACTTTAATGCGAGAGTTGGAGATGAAATGGTGGAGAATGTGATAGGAAGGTATGGCGTTCCCGGTA